>JANHFO010001540.1:12425-28917 GCA_032468095.1 Pareas carinatus
GAGAGCGCGCGCGAGAGAGAGAGAGAGAGAGAGAGAGAGAGAGAGAGAGAGAGAGAGAGAGAGAGAGAGAGATTCAAAGCTGACAACCGGAGTTTGATCTAGTGTATATTTGGCCATAAATCTCTTCCAACCACTTCCTTCATGAGGCTATAATTTATGCGCTATGAAAACATATATTTAGCTGATATTTATGATGGATTTCAGGTTTTTTGTTTTACATTAAGCCTTATAACACATTTGAAAAAATCTTATTCTTGACAGGCAAAAAAGACAATAAATAAATATATGAATAAATATTTTTGGGTGGAGTTTTGTCTTCTCCTTTTATACACAACTTCATCTTACATTAAAACTCCGTATCTACCACCCTGTAATCTCTTAATTTGGAATAGAGCTGGGGCAACTGCATGGAACTGAGTGTTTACTGGCCAGTTGCCCTTCTTGATGCCACACGGAGTTCGCAACAGATGTCTTTTTTCCTTACGACCCAAGAGAGAAACATCTGCCACTACCTACGATTGAACTCTTGACCTTCTGAGTGGGAGGCAAGTGTCTTCACCACTAGGCCAACACACCGTTCAGACAACTTCATCTTACATTGCAAGTACATTTTTGTACGGAATTCAATGTTAAACGTCTTCTGCACATTTTGAAAATGGCAACATGGCTCCAATCTGCATATTGGTTTGGAAAATGTGAAGTTGATGTGGCCGTAAGGCGCCAATCGTTGGCAACCAAACAAATGTTGTTATTATTTTACCATTTCTAACAGTAAAGTGTTTATACGAGGAAGGGACATATAAGATTTAGAAATGACAGCAATAACACTATTTTCTGACAGAAGATTTTTTTTTTAGTATTCCTCCAAATTTTGGAGGCTTCATCATGTACACGATCATAGCAGATATTCAGTTTATGAGACTGCAACTCATTTACACATTTCAAGTATAAATTCGGCTCATACAGTTGGTTAATTGCCTACTAACCGAAGTAGCAAGAGCCAGGATAACAATTTTCTTCCTGAAAGAACATATCTCGAATATGACCACAATGAATAAGCACATTAAGGCATTAACCACACAGTAATCATAAATGCAACTTTACATTCCAATGGGTTATTTTTACGTTGTCACACATATTAAATCATACCTGATACAGAGAGTAAAATGAGGTGGAAATACATGTGGGGTGGGATAACCTAAAGCAATGGCCAATCTTCTTTATAATAGCACGATGATCATAAAGCTTTCTTATCTGTAAGAATGTACTTTTCAAAAATAAAAACAGCCAATTATTTGGCTTAGTCAGGAAGCCTGCCGATCAAAAAATGTAGACAGAACCATTTGGCTACTCAAACAGATCTGTTTTTATGATGAATTTCAAAATAAATATTAATAGAAGCACTTCAGTCAATATGCAAGCTTTTTATTGTTGTTAAATATGAAATAGAAAAACATCAGACTTCAGGTCTAGTTTGTTGAGAAGGGAAATTGTTTCATAGCTGCTGTTTTCTTTCTGAGGAAGGTTTGTAGTTCTGATGCCTAGAAGATATCTCCAATATCAGAATCAGAATCAGAATTTATTTTGCCAAGCGTATCAGGATACACAAGGAATTTATCTCCGGTGTACATCCTCTATACCTACATGCAATAAACAAACTGTAATTGCAATCAAAGATACATTCATAATCATTTGTATATAAGCGTAATCATTGTATATATAATCATAATCACTGTATATATAATCATAATCATTGTATATTTAAGCATAATCATTTGTATACATAAGCATAAGCATTCATAGTCATAAAGTACAGTTATCTTGTCAAAAACATATAAGCTGCAATCAACAAACCACGATCTTAGCCATGAATACAATTCACAATCCTAAGTACATTCATCATATCATCATGTTATAAAGTACAATCATCATGTCACAAAACACATTTCATCCTGTCACAAAATGTCCTTCTCATTAACAGTGTTGTGTAAGTCAGCTGTTTAGTAGGTTGATGACATGGAGGAAGAAGCTGCCCTTGTGTCTAGTTGTTTTGGTTTGCAATGCCTTGTAGTGGCGTCCAGAGGGAAGAAGTTGAAACAGATTATGTCCAGGGTGTGAGGGCTCCATAATTATTTTCACCACTCTCTTTTTGGGTTGTTAGGTGTACAGGTCTTCAATGGAGGCGAGTTTTGTTGCAATTATTTTTTCAGCAGTTTTAATTGTTTTTTGAAGTCTGTGTTTATCTTGTTTGATTGCAGAGCCAAACCAGAAACCAGAATTATTAATTCTCAGAAAGGCAATACGGATTCTTCCATGGTGGTACCCGACTTACCATTCTTAAGATTCAAAAGGTATATCCCAGTCAGAGATAAATACAATACAATCAATACATTGAATCAATCTGGAGTTCCAAATTGATGCAGGGAATAGGTCTAATAATGAGTTTAAATTTTAGGTAGATTTCAGCTTGACTGCTTGAGATGACTATTGGGTTATTGGCCTTGAGTGAATTAGGCCCATTCTTGCCTCACTTGAGCGAATGACAAAGGCCTAAGGAAGAACTTCCTTTTGCCTCTTAGACCATGGGCTAAGATGCTATGTATGAGTGATGGCAGGATGAAGCCTTGGGAAAAAGCAGTTTCTCCATAAATTATGACTGCAGCCACTAAACTCCCAAGGAAATTCAAAATAAATCTCAACCCTCTGACATTTATTGCACATCTGAATGAGATGCAGCAGATGTTGAACTGAAAAACTAAAGAGAAAGATATCAACAGTGAAGCTCGGCTACCATTTAACAATATTGCATCCTTCTTTATGGGACAACACGCACACTATCACTGACTTGTCAAACTCCAAAATGGTTTCATGATGCCTTGTAGCAGCTTGGGCTCAGATGGACTCAGGGTTACCCATTAGGAGGAATTCATTTATTCCATGCTTTGAAAGACATGAAGTAAATTCATTCTTTCATTCATTCATTCATTCATTCATTCATTCATTCATTCATTCATTCATTCATTCAGCTAGTCAGCTATTCAGCTAGTTAGCTAGTTAGTCAAGCATGTATGAGAAAAACAAGTATAAGTAAGAGCATACTATATAAACATGTAGGTGCAGACAGGTATAAGCAAATGCATAATAATAAATGACTACAAACAAATGGGAACAGTAGGACAGGGACGGTAGGCACTCTGGCGCGCTTATCCACGACCCCTTAAAGACCTCTTAGGAATGGGGTGTGGTTCATAGTAGGAAATTTAAGGTTAGAGTTTTGGGGGGTTAAGGATGTAACAACAGCATCAGGGAGTGAGTTCCAGGCATTGACCACTCTGTTGCTAAAGTCGTATTTTTTGCAATCGAGTCTGGAACTGTTTACTTTGGGTTTGTATCTATTGTTAGCCCGTGCATTATTGTGGTTGAAACTGAAGTAGTCACAGACAGGTAGAACATTGTAGCAGACAATTTTGTGTACTATGCTTAGGCCACTCCATAGGCGGCGTAGCTCTAAACTTTCTAGGTCCAGAATTTCAAGCCTGGTAAGGCATTCTGTTGTGGGCTGAGGATTGGAGGACTCTTCTTGCAAAATATCTCTGGATTCGGTCAATTGTATTAATGCTCGTTATACAATGTGGATTCCAGGCAGATGAGCTGCATTCTAAAATTGGTCTGATGAAGATTTTATATGCCCTGGTTCGCAGTTCAATGTTACCAGAAAAGAAGATTTACAAAATTAAGTTAACAACTCTTTTATTTATTTATTTATTTAATTTTATTTATATACCACCCTTCTCCCGAAGGACTCAGGGCGGTGTACAGCCATGATAAAATACAAACATAACAAATAATAAAAACCCTTTAAAAATATTAAATAAATTGGCTGGATTACAAATTAAAATTATCATTAAAAATTTAAAACCAAATTAAAATCAGAGAGGGATCAGGACAACCCGGCTTGCATAAATAGTAAGGTCTTTAGTGCTCAACGGAAGGCACAGAGATCAGTAATAGTTCGTATTTCTGGGGGAAGTTCGTTCCAAAGAGCTGGAGCTACCACAGAGAAGGCAGTGCCTTTTTGCCAATGCTGTTACATAAATGTGCACCATCAGCCTTTTTTTTTAAAAAAAAAGATAATTAGGCTTTATCTGTAGGGACCAACATGTCAAGCTCAATGGTCAGTGGGTCTAAATGAATACTGAAGATCAGCAGATAATTTTTGCATTTGTGTTGGAAGCACCAAGGCACTTCCAGGTTGAAAGGATTAGCTGGTGACATCACTGTTGCTCTGGGGACACCATTGCCGGTTGAGGGTTCCTTTCATGTCCCCAACAAGAACTGGAGTGAAGAACAAGAGTTCAACCCCACCCCACAGCACCTCTAGGGTCTGAAATGTGGGCTTCCTAATTTCTTGTCCAGCCTTCCAACGATTTAAGCCACCATGCTCATAGCAGAGAATTATGTATTACAGAGATAAAAGATAATTAAACCTTCCCCTAACCTTACAAATTCTATTTGATTGCCACTCTCATTAAATAGCTTAATCTTATGAAGGCTGGTTATAGAACATCTTGTTGAGTAAGTATACACATTTAGTATACTTTTAATTATGCTCTCTTTTTACTAACTTTTCTTCGGTTTCTAAGTAAGGAGTAGAATCTCTAACGTGGTTTGCAATAACGTGCTAAATCAAAACCTAATCATTTCCTCTTTAGTCTTATCTGATCTTGAACTAACTCCGTAGTTAGTTTAGTGACTGCTGTGTTCTACGAACCCATAAATAGGTTAATTGAGTAAACCACACTAAAGATAATCACAGGTTAGCATGTCATATTGACATAACACTCTATGGTCTGTTCAGAATCACACTACATCCTTGCACTTTGACTTGCTATTCCTTGGGTATGGAGAAGCCAAAAAAATAATCAGGGTTAAAGAAGAAAGCACTTGGATAATGTCAATCACAAAGTAAACAGGGTTGAAATAAATGTTGACAAAAAATCAGGAAATGATGTTAACTTATTTTTTTCTTCTTTGCGCAATGTTTACTGAGATGCAGTACAATTTATACTTCTATTTTCAATTTATATTGTTTTTTTAGAAAACTTTATTACTTTTAAATTTAAAAACAACACTTACACAACTATATACATATCTACAAACATCGTCCACATACATACCCATTTATTAACCTTTGATTCTTCTTTAAGACTTTTATGTCTATATACATTTTATAATACTTTATATAACATTTATTGACCATTTTTGACACGTTCTTTCTCTCTTTGGTTTCAAATCCATTAATCACTAACTTTTTATATTGTTAGTCCCAATCAGGACTTTTCATTTCTTGTAACCAACCATGTGATTTGGATCTTACGAAACCGAAGTTGACGTGTACACTTTTGACTTTGTCTTTTCCCCATAGTATTTATCAAATTCAAAGGTTTTACTTTCTTACTTTTCAATCTTATTTTTCCCCCAACCATTCTATTCTTTCATTCCTTTGTTCTGCCTCTTACCTCCTTTTATTTCATCCTTCTATGTTTGAAGGAACTAGGGTTATATCATTGTTGGTGGGAGTGTGCTTGGTCATTCCTTGATTAGGGTGGTGTTTACTGTTAACTTGTTTGTCTGGTTGGTACTTTCTTGGCTGCAGTGTTGTTTACTTGGTCACTTGTGTGCTGTTTACTTAACACTAGACTTGATTGCTAGTCTAGTATTAATCTTGGTGTTAAGTAAAACTGAGCTATAGGATTTAAAATTCTGAACTCAATTCCAAACAAAAATATCAATTCTTTTCTCTAGTTGTATTCCTGGATGATTATAAAGTCCATATCTTGGAGAAAGGTAAGACTTTCAAATTTATGGAAAGTCCTAGAGGTGGGTGTCCAATCTATATACACAGTTTGGTGGAACCATGAGATCCCAACCACATTTATTAAAGTAAAAGCAAAACGCCAACTTTGTCAACTCTTGTACAAAGAACAGATAGAGGTCGCTATCTTGCTGTCTTCCTCAGACCGAGTTCCTCTTGGATCATCTATGTTGATCAAATGCATTTGCTTCCTTTCTGAACCTGTGGGGAACCTCAAGTAGAATTGAAGAGTCTCAAAAAAAAAAACAATTGCTCATTTTAACGTTGACTGTCCAAATCCATAAGACTCCAGAGTTTAATTAAAGACAGAGGGCAAGGTGAGAAGGGGAGGAAGGAAGGAGACAGAATCAAAGAAACACTATGAAAAATGAATGCTAACAAAGTTGGAAAAGATCCATGGATGGGGGCGGGGGACATCAGAAAGCATCCAGCACGATTGTACATGATTGATGTTTCAAGTCAAGAAGTGTCAAAGAGAGGGAGACATAGAATATGTCATACAAACACAATGCAGGGAAATGGCAAAAGGCCAAAGCATGTGTTGAATTTTTATATTTCTCTGATGACGCACTAGGTTAAAAACAAGGAAAACCATATTCACATATATAACTGTAACTGAGTGGGATTCTCCAGAATCATCCTGCATATTTTTCAGACACTTGTTGTTAAGTCAAATGAAGGAAAAGTTGGTTTAGAAAATATTTCAAAAGAAGGAGAATTTGAGAAACTTTCCTAGGAAGAATGGACTATGGTGTCCTTGCAATTCTTTAGTCTTGGGGGGGGGTCATTATTTAGGTAGGCAGATGCTATATCTTTCACAGGGCAATAATATCTCCAGCAGTCTCTACTGTCTCTGGTTCTCCATAGGTCATGAAACTTTGAGAGAGGAAATCCAGATGGAATTCCTTCATGAAGAAAGGAACCATTGGAGAATGTTTCCTTCTCAAAGTGAAAATTGGTGAAATTATCCAGGTAATATCTCTAGGCACAATGTTGGTGAGAAGTTTGAAATGTCATTTGTTTTCAGCTGTAGGACGATGCAGATAAAGTTCTCCTTGTGGCATTTGAAGTGTCCGTTGTATTTCCAGACAGGAAATGCAAATAAATAAATTATTGAGAACTTTCTTCTTTCAGATTAAAAAAAAGAGAGAAAGAGAATGTCTCTCAAATGCCCAGGTAGAGGATGTGGGACTCATGACCTGGCAAGGTAAAAAGATTCTTGGAATAGCAGTAGGTCACCAACTGAATATGAATCACATCTGCTCATAAAGGAAATATAGTGAGCGTGTTGCATTGGTGAAAAGAATTTACAGATCATGGACAATTCTAAATTCTGCAATATTACACACTGTTCGAAATGCTGTGTTCCCTTCTGGACGCACTATGAAACATGTAGTCATAATAACGAGGCACGACCCTGAAGAGTTCTGAACAACTGAAGTTTATTACCTGCTGTAAAATACTCAACTAAACTACCAGCAGCTGCAAAACTCTGCTGCTGTCTTTTTAACTTGGGGCTTAAAGCGCGCCTTAGCCAATCAGTGTAAGCTGCTCTTTTTCTATTACAGCCCAACCCAGGCAGACCAGGGGGAGCTTCGATCTTGCCGGCTCCAGGAAGTCTGGCGAGTTGAGATCTTAAATATCAGATAACTTGGGATATGGGCAGGCGTGTGCAATAAGAATTATTACAGAGTCCTGCAAGGAGTGATAGGTGGTTGGTTTTAATTTCACAAAAACTTCATGCAGCAGTTAAGTGGACTATAATGGTGGCAGATTAGGAACTTTCCAGCAACTTTCAGTTAGGAAGGATAGTTTTTGTTGGCATTTTTGAAATCTGAGCTGTTTCGAAATGCCAATAATAATGACCGTGATTAAACCTTTCTCTGCAATTTCAAGACTTTTCCAGTTGTCTCTGAGTTTTATTGTTTTCCTTTTCTTTAAAAAAACATCCTTATTGAGATGATTAGCTTTGTTTTGATTATTTATTAACGTTATTGGCTGCCTTGGAAGGAAACTTTTCTTTTTGAGCCAGAAGGATAAAAATTTTAATAAAGAAGACTGTTTGCAATTTTGCCACCTCTCCCTATGTTATGTTACTCAGAAATAAGTTCCACTGGCTTATTCCCAAGAAAACAAGCCCAGGTTTATAGCTGGTTGTGCATGCCAATGGATTGCTTTTTCATGTCAGACTTATCTGTACAAATCCTTAACTTCATGATGTCTAAGTAATAAAAATCTGCTTCAACTCAAATCTGAGTCCAGGGACGACATGGAGATATCAAGGTGGGTTTTTGTTTTATTTACAAGAATGTGGAGATGTTTTCCTTCTCCTTTTTTCAGGAGTTTATTTTCTTTTTTAAAAAAATCAAGTCTAGCTCAACCTTAAACACTCAAAGAGTCATTTGGACTCATTTCTCACAGAAAAGAAAACATCAGGAGCCACAAAACCCTTTTGACATCAAAAAGGAAGATAGCAATGCATATATCGGTTTTTACCTTTATGCTATGTATAAAAAAGCTAAAAAAGAAATATATCACACATAGTAAGCATACTGGCAAACCGGTCTCGTCAGCAGCGAAAGCAAATGAATCTGTCCACGTACCATAAATGTTCTGTTTTCTTGTGAAACTTTTCCTTCCATGGATTTATCCATGGTTGATCTACCCAGGGTCAAAAAGATCAATAAATTGCATGCTGGTGAGTGTCGCTTATTGGTGGCTGTGACACATATTTTGAGCAACAGGGAGCCACAGCAGAGGGATGAAAGAGCCACATGCAGCTCCAGAGCCAAGGGTTGCTGATCTAACTCTTCAAAACCAAGTCAATGAGATTATACCTCCCTATTTCTCTGTTTCTGTTTCTCTGTCTGCCTGCCTACATCTCTCTCTTTCACACACACACACACAAACATACACACACACACACACACACACACACACACACTCTATCTATCTATCTATCTATCTATCTATCTATCTATCTATCTATCTATCTATCTATCTATCTATCTATCTATCTATATCATCTATCTAATCTAGCTAGCTAACTGGCTGCCTACTATTTAGCTACTATTTACACTTTCATTAAAAAAATCAAGCTGCTTCAATTAACAAGTTAATGATTTAGCTGGCAGCATTATAATCAGGACTATTTTTTTTACATAGATTTTTCATTCGATTGAGGTAGATTGAACAGGGACCGTAATATCATAGAAAAATCTATGAGCCTTAGAAAGGCGAAGGTGCTTAATTCAGATAAATATCATGCCTACATGTATATGTGAATAGCTATCAGATGCAGCAAAGGAAACTATTTCATTCTGTAATATAGAAATGGTGGCATTCCAGCCAGCTCGAAATAAGCAAGAAATGGTTGTCTGTTGCAAAAAATTAATATAGCCATTTTATTGTAGATTTGAGTCTAGCATTTGAGTAACGGAGTCTAGGAATTGAATTTAGCTACTAGGCTAAAATCCATTCATATAATAGTTGGAAATATTTGCAGAAGGAAAGAAGCATTGCAAATTTACAGAAAGATTGAAGAAGGTACACTGAGAGTATGCAGTGAGCTTCCTCATAGTGGCTGGAAGGTAGGACATATAATAATTCAAAAATCTGCTTTTGCTTTGCCAAGATGTTTTCTTCCTTTGAAAAGGAGATTTCTTTTTTCGTTTTTTTATTAGCAAGTGGAACTTACAAATTATTTCAAATTCTGAGGGTGAGGTTTGTAAAGCTGTTATAAAAATTACCGAGGTCATGGCAGTTGCTGCTTTTATCATTTTTTATTCATTTTTATTGACTATGCCCTTCCAAACCAAGTTTATTCTAGAACTTTGCTGCTTTTATTTAAAATATCTGTAAAATTTAAAATTATTTAAAATATTTGCTACAAAACTCTCCTCTATTGAAAACCTGCACACCGAATGAGCCAAAAAGAGAGTGGTGAAAATAATTATGGAGCCCTCACACCCTGAATATAATCTGTTTCAGTGACTTCCCTCCAGATGCCGCTACAGGGCATTGCAAACCAAAGCAACTAGACACAAGAACAGTTTCTTCCCCTACGCCACCAACCTGCTAAACAACTAACTTCCACAACACTGTTAACAAGGAAGGTGTTTTGTGACAGGGTTAAATGTGATTTGTGACATGATGGTTGTACTTTATAATACGATGACATGATGAATGTACTTTTTGATTGTGATTGTATTCAGGATTATAGCTTATATGTACCTGACAAGATTGAATGTACTTTAGGATTATGAATGTATCTTATGCTTTAGGATTATGAATGTATCTTATATGTACCTGACAAGATAAATGTACTTTTGGATTATGAATGTATCTTATGCTTATATGTACATGGAATGTACTTTATGAATATGAATTTATGCTTTCATGGACTTGACAAGATGAATACACTTTATGATTATGAATATATCTTATGCTTATATGTACTATGCTTATATGTATTTGACAAGATAAATGTACTTTACAATTATGAATGTATCTTATGCTTATATATACAATTGATTATGCTTAAATATGCAATGACTATGTTTATATATACAAATCATCATGATTATGCTTATATATAAAATGATCATAATTATGCTTATATATACAAATGACTATGAATTATATCTTTGATTGTGATCACAGTTGTTTATTATATGTATGTAAGTATTGAGCATTTACACCGGAGACAAATTCCTTGTGTGTCCTGACACACTTGGCAAAATAAATTCTGATTCTGATTTTGATGTTGGAACAATGGGGTAGAACAGGAATATGGGTTGCACTAATACAGATTATGAATTTTGAAGTTGTAAAGCATGGCTAACAGCAGTTCCAAGAGTGAAGGAGATAAAAGCATTATATTTAAGTATGATGATAAAGAATATTCAAAATTCACTAGAATATGAATGAGGACCTTCTGATCTTGGTCAATCAGTTTCAATCAGCTCTTAAATGAAATAATTCTCCCAATAGGCAGGAATTCCGTTTCTTACCTGCCCTACCTCACCCCTTCCTGGTGGAGATATACAAGTCTTCTATTTATCGCAGCAACCAGACTGTGTCATAGCAAATGTAAAGGCAGCATTATATCCAGCAGGTGACATTCTGATATTGTCTGCATCTCAAGAGTCCTGAATGATTTGAATGTTATCATGATATACAGAACCCCCAAGGAGAACATTGTCTGCTGTGGTATAATGCGTTTAAAATAGATGTTTTATAGAGCCAGTTGAATTATTCATGTTAAATATAAAAAAATGGGCAGATTTAGACCTTTCCATTCTGTCAGTGAAATGCTTCTGAATTAGTTTCAAACTGCCTAGAGTATCTGCAGTGTTGATTGGTGCTTATGAAAATTAGATTTCACCTATGGCTTTTATGGATGGCTGATGGTTGGTTACCTGTGAGCATTTCAATTTACGCCAAGAGTGAATTATACTATTTTTCTTCTCTTTCCCCCTCGCCCCACTCACTTCATTCAAAATGTGTAGAGCTTTAAAAGTAACAGGGACTTCAACAAAAGAATGAATAATCTGCTTTGGGGGTAAGATTTTGAAGCCTGACCATCATAGAGATGCATTTGCCAAATGACTTTATATTGAAAAGCCAAAATCTACTGTAATTTTCATCTCTTTGACAGGGTGTTTAGTATTGAATAAGAGGATTAACTGATGCTGCCGTCTTCAGAAGATCCTGATTGTCCATGGATCTATCCATGCCTCCATCCATGCCTCAACCAATTCACCCATCCCTACTGCCCTTTAACATCAGTACTTAGTAAAAACAACTTTCTCCGATCTTTAGACCACAAACATAAGGAACATATTTCAGAGTCTTAGAAAAACGGGAAAGTTTGCTGCCTGGGGCAGACTGCAAAACTTTGGCATACAATTTGGCAGTGTTTTCCATTGATTCATGACCTAGGCACTAACATATTGGACTATGGAAATGCATTCTACATGGGGTTGCCTTGAGGAGTATCCAGAACCTTCAACTGGTGCAGAAAAGCACTAGCACAAGCATTTGTGCTTGCTCCAGGAAGACAACGGGTTACATCTCTGCTTCATGAGCTGCATTGGCTACCAGTTTGCTTCCAGGTTCAATTCAAAGTGCTGATTTCAATTTTGAAAGCTCTTCATGGCTTGGGGTTGTGTAATGAGAAGCACTGCATCTTCCAATTACATCTGGCAATCCCATAGATCTGGCACAGAAGACATACTATTGGTCCTCTGAACTAGGACTTACACTTGGTGAATCCCAGGAAATAGGCTTTCTCTGCTGTGGGGCCCATTTTATGGGATATCCCCTCACCCCAGTAAGATTAGTTCCCTTCTGTTAACTTTTCAGAAGTTCCTTAAGATCTGGTTATCATCAGTCCTGGTCATTTTAGGGAACAGTAGACATTATTAGATGCCTCCACAGTGGCTAATATATTTACTGTCTTTGTGTAGCTTGTATATTTCAATTTTTTAATAACATTATAATTGTTAACAATGCTTTTATATTTTTATAATGATTTTTCTATATACATATGTTGCTCTATTCAATTGTTGTATACCTCCCAGAGTCACTTTTAGCAACATAGGATAGCCACATAAATTTGATTAATAAAATTACTTCAGTTGTCCCAGTCTTCAGCTTTGATGCTATAAAGTCATTCCATTTCGAAAAACAATTCTTTGAGAAACCTATATCTTAAATCTCAATGTAATGCTTCCTGACAGAATTCAGCCTTGGCACAGTTTTATTGTGTGTTTAGTATAAATTGAATTTTCTCCAATTTCTTCCAGGCTTTTGCTTCTACACTCACTACTACTGTTACCTTTTTAATATTCTATGTTGAGATCTTTCAGTGTTTGATAAACTAAGGACCCCAATATACCAATCTGCGTGTAAGGAGTGCAACATGAGGATGTATTTAAAACATAATGAGCCATTTTTTCAACACTACTAATTTTAATTTTGCTCTAAGTTGTTTCTCAATCTATGTCTGCTCCTGTTGACTTAAAAATACTTTGCCTATATTTCGGACTGGGCAGTCAGATTGGATGAAACAATTGATCCATAATCTTATGCAGAGCAGCTTGCTTTCTCCCATGGCAACAGAATTTTAGACTGATCATGTGAGGTAAAAGGTAAAACCTCCTTTGAATCAAGCTCAACCTCTGATGACCTCAGAGGCCCATTAATGCTTTTTACTGGCAATAATGCAGAAATGATTTCCTGGGCTTCTTTGACTTCTTATTCTAATATATAACTCCAGAGACCTAACCTCCTTCAGTTCCAAGGTCATTCTGGTATGGTCAACTGCTGCTATGATTAACAGGTTAAGTAATAAATTCCGCAACTGTCTGATCTCTCATTTTGATGTCCTTCTGGTAGTGTTTGTTTCCCTTCCATCTTCATTTTAAGGATAATCAACCTTCCTGTCCTTTTCCTAAACAAAGTAGGTTGGAAGGAGTGATGGTCACGGACTAATCTTGATTGTTTAATTTGACCTTTCTTGACTCATGCTCTGTCCCCAAGCTGCTTGCTTTTTTCATTCCATGCTTCTAGGCTCATTGAAAATATGGACATCCAAATCAGTTTGAAATTTCTGACAGACACAAGTTTGATTGCCGAACACTTTGTTCAAGTGGAGTGTGAGCTATTAGTGGCAAATCAAGCATGGAACCACATTGGACTGACTGAGTTGTAGGCAAGTGTAAAACATAAAATAAAAGGCATGGCAGAGATCAGCTTTGCAGGTTGTATTCCTACTATAAGTTTAACCTGGTTAATGGATTAACCCATGTTCATGATCTGAATAATTGTATTGTATTTATTAAATTTCTATACCGCCTTTCTCCCCAAAGGGACTCAGGACGGTGCAAACTGCCAAACCACCTATTGACTCAATCACCTAAGCCCGCATCACACTCTAAGCCATAAAAAATTGAGGTTGAAACCAGTGACCTATTTAAGATGTTGGGTGAGCATCACTAATAAGTCACATTTTGAGATCAAGTCAGTAATCCAAGCCATGGGAAAACATGTCTATGGAGATTCTCAGTCATCCAGGTCATGGTTGTTCCAAAGGCGCTTTTTTTTCAAAAACCCAATGGACTTTGCTTTTGAGTTCTGAACTGAAAAAGCTTCTTGGATGAGAAACAAAATGCCTCCAAGGAAAAAGAAGCCCAGTTGCCTTTTGAAAAAGCACCTTTGGGATATTTGTAGCTAATGCTACCTAGGAAAAGTCTTGTTCCCAAGCAGGAAAGCTTTAGATCGTTTCTTGCATGGAAATAGAAATATCTGGTGGTGGTGCGAAGAGACCTTCTAAGCTGCAATACTGCTCTGTTGCTTCCTCACTGTTTTTTAGACATTCACCTTCAATTTAATAAAAAAATTAAATTGCTTTCCAAAGGTTTGTTACAGGAGAATAAGAACAATGTCAGATATAATATGTAGGAATATAAGAGTCTTGAGGAGGAATGAGTAAAGTCTGTTGAGGTTTGGCGACTGCTAAATTCAAATAAATAAAATAGAAGGTAAAATATGCGCAAATGCTGCATTTCGCAGTACTGTTGTCTTTCCAATTGTCTGCAGCCTTCATGGTTGGGCATTCCAGTCCAAATGCAAAGGAAGATATCAAAGAATAAGTTGATTTTGGGGAATTTTTCAATGTAGGAAATATGGAACATATACAAAAAGAATCAGTATCAGAATTTATTGATGAGGTGTGTCTAGACACACAAGGAATTTGTCTCCGGTGTACATGCTCTATACCTACCTACATACAATAAACAAACTGATTACAATCATAAGATACATTCATAATCATAAAGTACATTCATCTTGTCATGTAAATATAAGCATAATATACATTCAAAATCATAAAGTATATTCACTTTGTCATGTACATATAGCTACAATCAGCGAACCGTGATCTTAATCATGAACACTATCGCAATCATGAAGTACATTCATCATGTCATCATGTTATAAAGTACAATCATCATGTCACAAAACACATTTCATCAAGTCACAAAACACATTTCTCATTAACAGTGTTGTTTAAGTTAGTTATTTAGCAGGTTGGTGACATGGAGAAAGAAACTATCCTTGTATCTAGTTGTTTTGCTTTGCAATGCCCTGTAGCGGCGTCCGGAGGGAAGAAATTGAAACAGATCATGTCCAGGGTGTGAGGAGTCCATAATTATTTTCCCCACTCTCTTTTTGGCTCGTTCGGTATACAGATCTTCAATGGAGGGGAGTTTTGTATCAATTATTTTTTCTGCAGTTTTAATTATTCTTTGAAGTCTGTGATAAGGTCTATGAAGAGTTAGCACATGTCTAGGTCCTAGAATCAAGCCCATGAGTTACACTTGGCAGCCTTGAAAATCAATTGTTGTAGTAATTGTTATAAAATCCAAGAATTTGAGCATTGAAATTTATTAAATAAATAGATTGCAGGAACGGGAGGAGGGGGAATCTGTATTTGCACAATGACATATGACCCCTCCATACACATATCTTTGCCATTCAGGAACCTGTGATGAAACCAAAGATCGTCTTGAGAGGTTGTTGTTCTATCCTAAAGAATTTGCATGTATGCATAGAGCCTTAAAAGGATTTGGCAAGTCCGAAGCCCTGACTTCAGCCAATGCGATTTTTTACAAACAAGGTGAGTAAACAGTTGGTCTTTTTTTAGCGAAAGGCCTGATTTTTAGAAGTCATCATGTTTCAAAATGGAAAAGAAAAATCGTCTTGGCACACCACTGAGGTTTGCCTTGTATTGGACATTACAGTTGAGACTTCAGAATGTACATTTAAATTCTGTAGAAGTAAGATGTGTTCTGCCATGCTGACTGAGGAATTCTGGGAGTTGAAGTCCATTTGCCTTAAAGTTGTCAAGATTGGGAAACTCTGCTCTAAAGCAATCTACCCTCAGGGAGATTCCAGGATGAAATTGCAAAAGGCCTTTTGTAGGCTGTTTCCAGTTTGATGAGCAAATTCTACAGTAGCCTTCCCCAACCTGTTACCCTTTGGGGCCACTTTTTAAAGGTTTGAAAAAACTAACATTATAATTGAGTTTTTAGTTAATAAACGTTACTGGTAAAAGTTTATTTTTATACTATTCATAAATTCCTAAGGTCCTGCAAAAAGATTTGTGTGTGTATGTGTGTGTAAGTATGTTACAAGCATTTTTAAATTTTGAACTTTTGAATCTTTGCCCCTTTGACAGACCCAGTCCAAAAATATTTTAGCATATTTTTAAAACATACAAATATAAAATATGGCAGTAGAACAAAAGTGAAGGCGTAGTAATTTAAACTATTACTCTTCTCCTTTCTTCTCCTACCGTGTTTCCCCGAAAATAAGGCATTCTCCGAAAATAAGACCTACCTACATTTTTGCCTCTCGGAGGAATATAAAACATCCCCTGAAAATAAGACCTCCCCGAAAATATTATTTTCAGGGAATGCCTTATTTTCCAGGAAACACAGTAGATCGCCCATCCCCACCCCCAAATAACACCTCCACTCCCCCCGCCCCGGGCGGCTCCTTACCTGATTGAGCGGGGTGCAGAGAAATGGGGTGGGCTGAAACCTGCAGCGC
>JANHFO010001540.1:91703-102283 GCA_032468095.1 Pareas carinatus
AAGCTGTCGGGGAAATACAGCCACCCTGTAAACGGTGAATGCTGAGAATGAGGTTTCTCATGAGGTCACACAAAGTTCAGCCAAAGTCTATCAGGTTCCGCCTCCCGTTATTTATTTATTTATTTATTTAATTATATTTTTATACCGCCCTTCTCCCTGGACCTCAGCAATTTCCCTGGCTACAATCTATTCACCAAGCAACCATGGCATGTGGTCGGCCACTTTGATAAGCATTACTAAAAATAGGAATAGAATTCTAACGAGTAATTTCATCCCTGTCCCCATCCTCAGTCCATGACAGATTTCTCCTTAAAGGAACAGATTTCACTTTAAGTCCATCAAGTACCAAGGAGGAATTTGACACCTAATTCCTTCCATGAAGTCACTGGGTGATGACTGAGGGGTAAGGAATTTGTCAATTTGGATTTAATTTGCATAACAAACTTCAACGATTCCATCTCCTTGAAATGTTTGAAGGATACAGCTAGTCCTCATTAGGACTAGAAACTCTATTGCTAAGGAATGCGTTCATAAGTTGAAAAGCACGTAATTATGCTGCTTGACAACCAGCATTCTTAGCAGTCCCGGTTGCTGTCATTAAATGAGAAATTTGAGTCCTTAAGTAAGGATCTCACATGATGATGGCTTCCTGCTGGTTTCCCCAATGGCTCTGCTGGTGGGAAGCCAGCCCCCCCCCCAAAAGTTGCAAATCATGATCATGTGATTGTGGGATGAGGCAATGACTATAAATATAAGGTCCGGTTGTAACTATACTTGCAGCCCATAACACACAACAAGTAATTAAGGGAAAATGGAAATAGAGCAGGTAAGTAGAAAGGGTATAAACTGGTGACAAGAGAAGCTGTTTTGGGCATACCATTTTGCTTTCCGCCTAAGGAGCATCCACTTTAAAGAAAAACAGATATTGGGTCTATATTTTTTAAACGATCGAAGGGCTGGGAAACTTTGCTCCCATATTTTCTCCTTATCCCCTCAAAACTGTGCAGCGAAAAATGTAATCCATTTTATTTTAAAAAAAAGCCTGGTAAAAATAGAGGGAAACCTTTATTTGCGTGAATTCTACGGTAGACATTTCTAAGTTAAGATTGCCAAGGTGCTTATAAACAACACATGTCTCTTTGAAAGAAAACACGATCAAGAAAATCTCCAAGAAAATGCAGGAGGCCCGATGAAAACCAGGGTTTATCCTACTGAATTGGGTCGATCGAGTTTTCTTCCTGAATTAAGATTCTCTCTCCTCTCAATACCTGTCATTTATACTGTCAAAAGTTAATACTTTCAAGAAATAGAGTCAGTGATTTGGACTTCAAGGTGGGGAAAAAGATTTCCTGGGCTGTTTTGGAGGAGAATAGACTATGAAAAAGATAAAAACTAAGCCTAGCTCTTGGGTGCTGACTGGGTAAGGTGTGCAGAGGTGCACTGAAGCATCCCTCTCTTACACATATGGCCAAATAAATATTTTAGGCAGAAAGAAATGCACCATAAATGTCAGGGGGGAGGGGTCTACAAAACAAGTGGCTGGTGTATGTTTCACAAATCTGCAGTCTTATGCCTTGCTCCTCTCAATCACAAAAGAACATTTTGGAAATGGAGGGTGCAAGGAAAACAAATGTCTTCAGGACATCAAAAATTCTCTTGACATTTCTGCTGATTATGCTGCCTTCAGGCTAGGTATCCTGGGAGAACAGCAAACTCTCGCTGTCTGAACACAATGGAGAACACATTGCTTCAAAGAAGACTTACTTGGCACATCCGATTTTATCTGCTGGAACCCAAAGTGAATCGGGTTTTTTTTAAAAAAAAGCAAGAGTGGAAATTCACCGCGGAGTGACCCGTGTCACGGCATAACTTATACACTTTGTTCGTGTGTATGTGTGTGTAGACAACAATACAGGACCCAGCTTTTGATAAGCTCTTGGGCAAGAAATTGCTTTGCTATTCTCTTCTTCCCGGCCTCACTTCCAGAAGAAAGATTATGTGGTGGTATGGAACTTTCCTGAGCTTGTGTTCTGGTTATGGGCCTTGAAGGGAAAATCTATGATGGGGAGAAAAAGTGAAGGAAGAAAAGGAGGTTGGGTTGGGAAAGGCTGTGTGTGAGCCGGCACTCAAGGGTGGCTTAGGGGAACTGACAGTTTAACCTGGGATACTAGCCAAAGGATTTACATGCAGAGCATATGGCAATAGACACCTGACGTTTATTTATTTAATTAAATTTGTTTGATGGTGAAATGTGTGTTTGTTTGTGCATTCAGTTGTGTTTGATTCTCGGAGACTGTCTGGACAAGTCCCTGCAGTTTTCTTGCCCAGGATTTTTCCGGATGTGATTTGCCATTGCCTATTTCCTAGAGCTGAGAGAAAGGACTGGCCCAAGCTCACCCTTCTGGCGTTTTGCCTAAGATGAGACTACAATGCACAGTTTCACAGTTGCTAGCTGATACTTTAACCACACTGGCTACAAATATAGTCATATGCATAGGGCACATATATATGAAGAGGATGTACACAATTAAACTTTGGAATTCGTGATCACAAGATGGCGGTGGCTACCATCCAAACAGGCTGGACCAGTTTAGGATAACAGAATAACAGAAAAATGAGTTGGAATGGACCTCGGAGGTCTTCTAGCTTGACGCCCTGCTCAACAACTTCTGAAGATTGTCCCATTGTTAATTGTTCTCACTGTCAGGAAATTCCTCCTTAGTTCTAGATTGCTTCTCTCCTTGATTAGTTTCCAGCTGTTGCTTCTTGTCCTGCCTTTAGGTATTTTGGAGAATAGCTTGATTTCCTCTTCTTTGGGGCAGCCCCTGAGGTACTAGGGGTGATGTCATGTCACCCCTAGTCCGTCTTTTCATAAAACTACCCAAATGCAGCAACCATTTTTCTTACATTTTAACCTCATCCCCCTAATCATCTTTGCTGCTCTTCTCTGCACTCTTTCCAGAGTGAAAGTCCTGAGGAACAACACATATGTTTTTTGATGGCACTGAAAAACTGGAAATTGGCACCGGGCATCCTTGTTCAGTTGGATGATCCCTCTGAGAACAGATTGCCCGACTAGATCGGTTAGGATCTGAACAAAGCAGGGCACTGCTTTAGTTCTTATGTTCTCAACCTATGTCCTACCTGTGCATGTCTTGTGTGTGACCTTAGCATGACTTATGGTTGACCTTATTATCTTTTCCCATGGTTCTGTCTGTAATTCTCCAACTCATGTTTGAGATGATTCAGCTAGATATCGTGCAGTTTTTAACAAGGTAATTCACCAGCTATCTTAAAATATATTAAGGGTGGGCATATTAAGAAGTAGTAGTCGTTTTTCTGCCTTTAATAATTTCAGCTGAAACGTCCAGGGGCAGAGACAGATGGGGCCAGTAAATCTGCCACTTTTGCAATTAGAAATAAATTCAAAGAATCTCTGTCTCCTGGCCCCTCCCTGCAATATAATAGAAGCTTAAAAAAAACTAGTCAAAAAAGGATTCCATGCAGCAAATGAAATGAAGACCTCCTTTTCAGCTGTAAAGCTCACTTAGAACTCATTTCGATTCTGTAATAAAATGTGCCAATGTAGAAATGTACGGATATTGTATTCAAAATTGACATGTAAATGATTCCATTCATTTCAAAGCTTTGTCAAGCATGACTGCCGTTCTGGCAACAGCTAAACACAACAGTGCTCTAGGACCTCAACTGAAACCTGAGAGAAAAGCTATCAATTCAAAATGAGTCAGCAGTGTGCGGCGTCAGCCCAAAAAGCCAATGCAATCCTAAACGGCATTAAGAGAGGGATCAAGTCAAGATCACGTGATAAGCCTTTCGTAAGGCCACACCTAGAATACTGCATCCAGTTTTGGTCACCACACTATAAATAAGACTCAAGAAAGAGTGCAGAGAAGAGCAACAAAGAGGATGAGGGGATTGGAGGCTAAAACAGATGAAGAACAGTGACAAGAACTGGGCATGGCTAGTCTAGTGAAGAGAAGGACCAGGGGTGACATGATAGCAGGGTTCCAATATTTGAGGAACTGTCACAGAGAGGAAAGGGGTCTACCTATTTTGCAAAGTACCTGAAGACCAGACAAGGAACAATGGATGGAAACTGATCAAGGAGAGATTTAACCTAGAAATAAGGAGACATTTCCTGACAGTGAGAACAACCAACCAATGGAACAGCTTGTCTCCAGAAGTTGTGGGGGCTTCATCACTAGAGGCTTTCAAGAAGAGACTGGAGAGCCACTTGACAGAAATGGTATAGCATCTCCTGCTTGAGCAAGGGGCTGAACTAGATGACCTACAGGGTGCCTTCCAAATTTGTTATTCTCTATTCTTGTATTCCACTTAACTTGTAAATCCTAATTGGAAAAAAAATACCGTTTCTAGTTTTTGCAGATACTCATGGCTGGAATTTTTCAGCCTGTAAAATACAGGAATCTCAACCTACCTTTTTCTTCCTTGAAAGAGATAGTCACTTTACTTGCACTCAATAAATCTTAAATGCTGATGGCATTTCTCAAAAGAAGGTAACAGCATTTTAATTTTCCATATCTATCAATCAAGTGAAGAGTCACTTGGATCAAAAAGTTGCCATCCATTTCAAAACTGGAATTTTTGGGTTTCTGGGATATTGGGGAGTTTTTTCATACGTGAAAGTTACACCCGGGAGACAAAAAGGAGTTGTTAGCATCACCTTATGAAAGAGAAAGAAATGAAATGAAAGAAAAGAAAAACTCCCAATTTTTAAAATCATGTTTGAAAAGCTTGGGAGAAAATATAATGATATCTATGAGAGAGAGAAAAATCTGCTCCGTTCTCTCAGAAGTGAAAATTATTTGCAATAATTCAAATGCAAACAGAAGCTTGGTTCAATTTAATGTAGTACACAATGATAAAAGCAGTTATTTGTACTTTGCATATCAAAAAAAGAAAAAGGAAGGTACAGAAAATTTCAAATTGATTGAAAAGACAAAATATTGAGCCCTGGTGGCGCAGTGGTTAGAATGTGTGATTGCAGGCTAATTCCGCCGACAGCCAACAGTTTGACCCTGACCGGCTCAAGGTTGACTCAGCCTTCCATCCTTCCGAGGTTGCTAAAATGAGAAGCCAGATTGTTGAGTGGGCAAGATCCTGACTCTGTAAACCATTTAGAGAGGACTGTAAAGCACTGTGAAGCAGTATATAAGTCTAAGTGTTATTGCTATTGCTATTAAAGACAGCAAGAAAGCCATCTAATTGAATTATCTGTACAAACGCCACAGAAATTAATAAGAACTGCCAGTAAACCCTAACCCTAATCCCTTGATCAAGAGAGAGAGGGAAGGAGAATGGATTAACAATGTCCATTCGCTTGCTTCTTCTACTTTAGGAAGGAGAAAAATGGAATATTGTATGAATTCAGGTGAGTCAAAATGGAAAAAACAATGTGAGCTGACTCAAATGGCAGAAGTGATTTGTTGTCTTATATTTCCAAAAGAATACAGAATTCAGTGTCTAGGGAATATTACTTTTATTTTGTCTGAACTAGAGGGGAGGAGAAAGTTCAAAGATTGCCATAATAGAACAATATCAGATTGTTAAATAAAAGCCAATCAAGTTAAGTAAACCATAAAAAAAGAAGAAATGAAGCAATGACTTTAAAAGCTTTGCAAAATCTGCTCCTTGGGGATTATCCTGTAGTTGAAACAGCAGGGAAGATAGAAAAGAAGCATGTTTATAAAGGCATTCACATTGGGTACACCTTTGTGAAGCCGTAAAAGTGTATGTATCAAATATTTATTTGTTCATGTAAATCTTGGTTCGTTGAAATACCTTAACGAGATATCTCTTTTTTTTTTAATGATTTCATACAATTCCATGAAACTTTAATACAGTATGACCAATACAATTGAGAGCAACTTTGGTAAAGGCAAGGCTAGAAACTGGGAAACTGTGAATTCTAGTTCCACCTTGGGCATGAAGCCAACTGGGGGACCTTAAGCCAGCCCCTTTCTCTCAGCCCTAAGAAAAAGGCAATGACAAACTATTTTGGAAACCTTGCCAAGAAAATTGCAGTTTTCTGTCAGTCACCAGAAGCCAACATTGACTTGAAGAGTCAATGAAAAGAACCAATCCTAATCTCAACATGACGCTTAAGTTCATTTCATTTTATGCCTAAAAGCTCTGTAAAGGTCTTTAAAGTACAACAAAGTAAAACCTGGAGGGAAACAAACAAGTCCAAATGAAAAGAGAGAATGGCAGGAAATGCGATGATACTTGTTGATTCTAAACAAACAAGATAACAAAGATACACCAGCTGGTCTGAAATTCACACCAACCATCTTTCCTAAGAAGCAATGAACAATGTCCTTAGGAATGGAATCAACTATGTTATCATCATAACCAAGTAGAACATATAATCTTCAAAAGCAATCAAGGTTTCATAACTTTTAGAATACGACTTTGTAGTCAATGTCCACCCAGCCCAAAAGCTCTTGTGCAACTACTGGGCCCCTAACATATCCCACAAAATCTTTATGCCATCCTTGATCCAAAAAAAGTTGGATGTCCGTGCTTTGGATGTCAGTCCCAGCAATATATCCAAGAAACAGCATGAGTAGACTCTATTCTGTCATCTTTTGTTTTCCTTCAAGAAGCATCTGATGAAAGTAACCTGATGCTATGGAAGGTACCATCCCTTTCTTGAGAACTTCCTTCATAGCATTAATACAGAAAAGGATAGGATGAACCCTCAAAACGGAACAGCATCTCTTGGAATATTTGGCACTTAATTTCTCCACACCTAGCTTTTGACAGATGTCGTTATTTAAGCTTTAAATACAGCTGTTTGCTCCACACTAAACTAGTTTAGCACCCAGGGATTTTGCTTGCTTTCTGGATGGCATCTCTAGGCAACTGCTCACAGGCACTGTTTGTGACTATTGTTCATCTATTTTGTAAAAAGAAAAGTGCCTTGGGGGAGGGGAGGGCCACGAAAGAACAAAGATGGTGGAGGTAAATGCAAGAAAATTGAGCCAAATGGCCCTTATTAACTTCTCAAAGTATAATTTAATGGTATTCCAGATTGCTCTAAGGAAAGGCGATTTTCTACCTCGCCAATTCATTTTTTGGTTGCTGTATAGTTTATACAGCATTTTTAGTTTGCAATGCATATTATACAATTAAATTTCGCTCGGGGCAAGAATGCCTACTGTCATCATATAATCAGCTTTGGATGTCAGACCATTATTTTCAAAGGTCTCCATCTGTCCAAGGTAACACACATACCCGGTGCTTTCGTCTATTCTCCAGCGTGCTTCTCCTTAAGGGTTAAGTCAAAACCTTCACTATCTCAGGAAGTTTCTTCCAAGCAAATGCGACATTTGAGGTCATTTGAAATAAAGCAGTGCATTATTAAAAAGTATAGCTACTCTGTCAAAAAGGGATTACTTTGCTCTCTTTGCAACACAGATATTTCCTATGTAAATTGTCAGCTGCTGATGTTCTTGAAAGTCGCTTTCAAGAGATGAGTTGAGGTTAGCAATGAAAGAGAAGTTGGGAGAAATAAGTTACTGTGAGCAGAAATTGAACAAGTGGTTTGGGGTTATTATTCAAAGAGGATGCTGAATCCTGAAAGGACCCTGAGAAAGACTAGTCAGCTTTTAAGAGAATAACAGATTTGAAAGTGACCTTGGAGGTCTTCTAGTTCAACCCCCTGCACAAGTAGGAGACCCTATACCATGTCTATACTCCATGGCTGTCCAGTCTCTTCTTAAAAGCCTCCAGTGGTGAAGCACCTACGACTTCTGAAGGCAAACGCTTCCACTGTTAGGAAGTTTCTCCTTAGTTCTGGGTTGCATCTCTCCTTGATTGGTTTCCATCCATGAACTTGCTGCTTATATCTTACAGTATAAAATAGTTGCTTGTTTAGTTCTTCTGACTTGCAGATTGATTATTAGTATTCTACTGTTCTGAATCTATCACAAAAATGTATCGTATGGCATGAGGAATGTGTTTTGTGACATGATGGAACGTGTTTTGTGACATGATGGAATGTGTTTTGTGACATGATGGAATGTGTTTTGACATGATGGAATGTGTTTTATGACATGTTGATTGTACTTTAAAACATGATGACGTGACAAATGTACTTTATGATTGTGATTGTATTCATGAATAGGATCGCGGTTTGTCGATCGTGGCTTATATATACATGACAAGATGAATGTACTTTATGACTGTGAATGTATCTTATGATTGTAATTACAGTATGTTTATTGTAAGTGTGTAGGTGTAGAACATGTACATCCGAGACAAATTCCTTGTGTGTCCAGACACACTTGGCCAATACATTCTGATTCTGACTCTGATCCATTTTTTCTTGTCTTGCCTTCTGGTGCTTTGGAAAATAGGCTGACCTCCTTTTATTTGTTGTAGCCCCTCAGATATTGGAACACTGCCAGGATGTCACCCCTAATCCTTCTTTACGTTAGGCCAGACAAACTCAGTTCCTGTAACAATTCTTCAGATGGTTTAGCTTCCAGTTCCCTCATCAACTAAGCAGGGGTTTCAATGGCCTTGAAATAAAGCAAGCAGTGAATTTAGGAAAGGATGAAATTGTAACGGATCTAAGTCGCAAGACTTTGGTGGCATTCCGTGCAAGGCAGATAGGACTATAGAAAAAGCTATTTCAGGGTGGTGTCTATCAGGAGTGGCTGCAAAACCGTTTACTTATTTGAATCACTTTTAGTCTTATATCCAGCACTGAATCCAAGCATAATGAAGTGGGATTCGGTCTGTATACCTCACAGAGGGCTGTAATGAACCAGTCTGATCAATAGCTAAGATGTATGCAATAAGAAATACCAAATTGCTAATGGAAATATTTGACAATCCTTATGGTCAATCTCTATATATTAGCTTCCAGATTAAGCCTATTTCTTTGGTGTAAATGATGAGATGAGCATTTTTTTCCCCTTCCTTCAGCAGATATCATTTTTCACACTTGACTTTTTGCCTTCTTCCAACTTTAATGATGTAACGTATACCACTTGTTGAACTGACAAACTTATGCAGAGGAAATGATAGGAATTTTATGTCTGCCTCCCAAAGACAAAAGGCACTGTCACGAAAATGCAATTCTTTCAGAGCAATTCTCCCTAATTTGGTAATATTTCACAGCTTTCGACCTGCTTTATAATAAATTGGGCATAGCTCTAGGTTGAGAATTTAAGAATTCAGATGATAAACAAACCACCAAGTTTTAGTTTTGACCAACTTACTAAACTCACATTTCAAAGTAACCAGGGAGAGATACAGCATAATTATACGGCAGAATGTTAAATAGCAGCTCTCTTGAAGTTGCTAGAAATTTATGGCTTCAGCAAACCTATTGGATCTATCATAGTTTGCACTATCTTGCTGCTATCATCACAGTTCCTTTTCTTAATTCAAGCTCCACCTTTCATTCTAGCTTAAGCCCATTTTTGATTGACGGTGATCAACTGAATAGATCTCTTGGCATGGCAAGGCCAGCTAGTGATACATTTTTTGGAAAGTCTTAAAACTATCTGTGGGTGTAGTTAGATAAAAAAAAAATTCCATGACAAGAAATTCCATTCCTTAAGTCTAGAAACCATTTCTTATTATCTCCTCTGAACTTGCAGATCAATACAAAACTAGCCCCTATTGTATCTTACTGATTTATTAAATTCCTAACAGACTCTGAGACTAGAAAGAGATTTTTAATGTATCCCTGCCTTCTGATATCCAGAACAGTGGAATCCTTTCTTTTGGCTAATTAAACTTTTAAAACCCAACTGTTTTTAAAAGTGATATAGTTTGAATAAGGCCTCCTAAAAATGCACAGTAAAATAAATCTGAGGGTGACCTTTCCGAATTGACTTAAGGTGACATTTATTGGGATTAGTTTCCTTTGTAATGAGAACTCAGAGAAAGATCAAGTGACACTACCGCCCAGCACGGAGTCTAGGTGATAATCTATGGGGTGCTGTATTCTATAAGGTCAAGTTTAGGGAAGTTGCTGGCTTGGTTTGTTGAAACGATTCAGATATTATATGCCTGGATCTATAGACTTGTTGAAAAAGTTATGTATTGTTAATGAACTTTTCATTTTGTGCTTGTCTCAACCCATTAGAATTGAGGGGCATACAAATGTAAATGAGTCAATGTATCATGCTTTGGCTCAAGATGTTGAGTTCATTATTATCAATCACCATAATCAATTATTTATTTATTTGGCTAATTTTTCCCCTTCAGGCTTTCTAACCAATGCGTTGTTAAGGCACGTTTGTAATAGAATTAATGAAATAGAATACCATCCCTTAGAAATGAACCACAAAGCTAATGGAAGCAAAAAAGATTGCATCAGGGCTTCACAGGAAAACCAACCAATCAACCAATCAACCAATCAATGTTGTGAATGGATAGATAAAGTGTTCCAAGATCTGGGAAGCATAATAGAGGAGTGACTTTTTTCCCATAATCACTCTATATGTCAGGAGTAGGAGTAGGAGTAGGAGGAGTAGGAGTAGGAGGAGTAGGAGGAGGAGGAGGAGGAGGAGGAGGAG
>JANHFO010001540.1:145218-160307 GCA_032468095.1 Pareas carinatus
TATCCTATCCTATCCTATCCTATCCTATCCTATCCTATCCTATCCTATCCTATCCTATCTTATCTTATCTTATCTTATCTTATCTTTTATTTATTATCCTCCGCCCAACTACTGGCAACACTGGATAATTCACAAATAAAAACATGTAGAACAATAAATAATATAATTATAAATACAAAGAACAATGGATGACAACAGATGAAACAAACCAGAAAATAACCAAAGGAAAACTACATTACCCAGAACAGTATTCAACTGCCCTTGCAAAGGCCTGGGAAAAGAGCCAGACGGTCAAGTTGGGGGTCATACTAGCAAGGTGTAGACCATCTGGATCTCAGAGGGAAACCTCATTCCAGAGGACAGATGGTACAGCAGAAAAAGGCAGCCATCAACTCACCCCAATCAACATCTAAAAAGCCACCCATAACAGGCACTATAAATACTACACAAAAAACAGCCCACACTCTGCCAGAGAGAAATTCTCTGAAGATGGGCTCCACCACGAGTCCAAAGGCTTGGAAGACCAAACCTCTGGTACCAGCGACCAACTCAGATTGGATCCTGCAACATTATCCTAGGACACATGTATTCGCCTTCATTCGTGAGAAAAGGTTCCATATTTAAATATTCATTACTTACTGCAGGTTTACTGCATATTCGAACAGAAAACTCACTTCCAAAGAATCAGAACACTAAATATGAACTGAGTGGATACAACCTCGAAGACAACCCTCAATCTGTCAAGGACCTAGGAGTACTCCTCTCAAAAGATCTAAGCCTCTGAGCTCACTGCAATAGCATTGCCGTAAAAGCATTAAGAGTTGCTAACCTAATTTTGTGAAGCTTCTTTTCCAGTAATATTGAACTGCAAACCAGGGCATATAAAATCTTCGCCAGACCAATTCTTGAATACAGCTCATCTGCCTGGAATCCACGTTGTACAACGGACATTAATACAATTTAACGAGTCCAGGGGTCTTTTACGAGATGAATACTCCACTCTTCAGCTCGCAACAGAATACCTTACGCCACCAGGCTTGAAATTCTGGACCTCTACGACTTAGAGCTACACCGCCTACGGTCTGACCTAAGCTTAGTACACAAAGTTGTCTGTTACAATGTCCTACCTATCAAGGACTACTTCAGTTTTAGCCACAGTATAACACAGGCTAACAACAGATACAAACTCAAAGTGAACCGCTGCAGACCCGTTTGCAGAAAATATGACTTTAGCAACAGAGTGGTCAATGCCTGGAACTCACTATCTGACGCTGTTGTTACATCGTCAAACCCCCAAAACTTTAACCTTAAACTGTGTACCGTGGACCTCATTCCATCCCTATGAGGTCTGTAAAGGGGGCGTGCATAAGTGCACCAGTGTGCCTACTGTCCCTGTCCTACTCTTCTCATTTGTTCGTACATTTATCATGCATATGCTTATACCTGTTTATATCTATATGTTTATATGGCATGTTTTTTCTTATACTTGCTTTTCTCATACATGTTTGACTAGACTAAACTAAACTAAACTAAACTAAACTAAACTAAACTAAACTAAACTAAACTAAACTAAACTCTAAACTAAAGTAAAGTATAATAAAATAAATCTTCTACTGCTGTAATAAATTAGAAAATGGCTGAAGTGATCTAGTCCTCTAGAAGGAGAAGAAATAGCCAGTGCCTTACCTCTGAATTCCAAATAACTATTTTGAGGATGAAATAACAGCTCCCTCTTTGCTTGTAAAGATAACAGTGATTGGGCAAGAATTGAAATTCCTACTCTATATTTAGTTTAAAGCCTTGATATTAAGATTTAGGAAACAATATTATGGATCTGATCCTTTTATTTGTGGGCATAGAGAAAGGCAACATGGCATATTACATTGTAAATGGTGTTTTCAGACATGGCAAAGTAATCCATTGAAAAAAACAGAGTAACTCTTGTATGCTGTTGAAAATATTTTTTAAAGTAATTGCATTCTTTACACACACACACATACACACACACAGGGCCAAAGACAACCCAGGAATGTAATTAGCCATTATTCCACAAGTGAAAATCTCAGGACACAACGTTTTACAAAGTTACATGTCTCCATTTCCATTGATAAAGGATTGTTGTATTCCAAGAACATTTTTTGGGGAAAAATATGAATCAAACTACAACTCAGTGTAAAAGAATGGAGATTAATCTCATGTTCAAATATCAAAGAGAAACTGTTAATGATTCACATAAGTAAAGATGGTTGACAGCTATATTATAGATGTCTACCATTATACATTTGTTCAGTATTCATGTTTTGAAGTGTTGTCTGGAACTGGAAATACTTTTTTTTAAAAAACAAATGAATTGGACAAAACATAGTCTTTCAAGAAGGTTAGCATTTATGAAACTTTTTTTTAAAAAAATCCCTATTTCATATTATGCAATTTGTAAGCAAAAGAAATTAAACATAACAATGCATGATTCCAAATGTTATTTTGCACTGAATCTAACTGAACATCTGTTTGGTTCAACGCTGTTAAATATGCTACGCTTATCTTTTTCACAGAAAAAGATTTGATCATAGAAATGAAATGTTTTTATGGCCTCTCTCAGACATCAGCATTTTTTTTCCCTAAAATGAGGAGGGAATGCACAAGGATATATGCTGGAAAAAACAGAAATCTTGCCTGTGAGAAATCGTATAGTTAAAATGCAAATCTTCTACCTGAGCCTATATGTCTTCATATAGTGGGTTGTGTTACTTTTCAACCCTTAGGTTAACCACACAAATTTGTATACTAAAGTATGTCCTAATCCTCTACACAATAGATCCTTTGCATCTAGTTCTGGATTTCTGGTTTTTATGAGCTTTATGGATAACACCAAGGACTAGCAGAACCATTAAAGGCTGTATTAAGGATATATTAATCTCTTTTCACTTGGTATGATTTGATTCTATACTAAAGTAGAAATCTAACATCCTTCTGAACATTAACCTGAGCCATATTGGGAATCGTTTTGTCTGGAAGCACTCAAGAAATTAGAATATCTCTAATCGTGTCATTATCAACTTTTGTCTTCCTCCTCTTCCTCTTTCAAGGTAGCTCTAAGCTTACAAATCGAATTTGCAATAACAGCATTTGGTTTTCTGGGAAGATATATAATAATAGACATCCCATATTCCAGTTTCAATATTAACCTAGGCCTTCTTTGCAAGGCAATTCGCTCTCAGCTAAGCTTCTCTCCAATTTGCAAGAAGGGAGGTAAAATGAGCTATAACCTGTTGGACAAAATCAATTCATAACACTGAAACGCTGCCCCAGAAAGAGCTAACCATGGCTGTGAGATGACCTCCAACTTGCAACTCTGAAGTAGCCTGCAGCTCTCTGCATAAATTAGCAACAGCGGTAGTACTTAGACTTACAGACTGCTTCACAGTGCTCTACAGACCTCTCTAAGTGGTTTACAGAGTTGGCATATTTTCCCCCAACAATTTGGGTGCTCATTTTACTGACCTTGGAAGGATGGGAGGCTGAGTCAATCTTGAGCCAGTGAGAATTGAACTACTGGCAGTGAGCAGTAAGTTAACCTGCAATACTGCACTCTAACCACTAGGCCACCAGACGGCTCAGAAAATTAGCATCTTATACCAGCAACAGTTTCTGGAGATCTATAAAATTAAGACAAACTGCACCTGCTTTTGAATCTGAATTTGGATTAGAGTTATATGCTATTAAGAACACTTACCCTAAGGCACTGTCTATGGAGTATTGCTGCTTATTCTCGTCTATATTTGCTCCTGACAAAGGAAGCTAAATAGTGTAGCACGGAGCAAAATTATCTTAAAGTTGATAACTGGACCAAATTGGGCGATCGATGGCTGTAACCATAAGTAATATGAAGACTTTATGGTAAGGACCACAGGGAGTCACTGGGGCTATATTACATATATCTGGAAAATCCAGAATGAATTGTCATGTTTTAATTACGCAAAGGTTATTTTAAAAGCTTGCGGCATTTTTCATATGCTTCCCATTTCAGAATACCAGGAAACACTGCTGCTAACTTGCAACTGTGCGCCTACAGAGGGACCACCATTTGCTCCCCTCTGTACAACAGGGCTTTTAATAATCAAGAAATATGAGTACAAACACCTAACTAAATTGTGGCTGCAATTAATGCAGAAATAACTTTCTTCCAACCCCTCTAAAGTAGTCATAGAGGCATTCACCAATATAGCTAGTGGCCTTATGAGACACCTATACTTTTGAGGCGACTAATATTTTTGCAAATGTTCTTCCGTAGCCAATAAAGACGCAATGAAGTAGTGAGCACTTTAAAATACGATCCAGTTAGCATTATAATTTTTATTTATTTATTGAGCTTAAACCTAGAGCAATCAAAGAAGACTCTGGAGAGTTTACAATATATCTAATTGAATGCAATATGATGATCCGTGATACAAATTAAACAAAAATATTTTAAAAAAACAGCTTAAACATCTTCCCAACATGCACTAATTAGTAAATAACTGATGGTTTCATTTCATATTCTAAAAGGTATTTGAAGGAGATTATGTTTAGATAGCTGACGGTTGGATGGATAGACAGAGAGGCAGAAGGTACTTAAATTTTCATAGGAGAATTGTCTCTCAAAATGATGTGAGTTTCGATCCCTCTTACTTTCTGAAAATACTTCCTCATTTCTTTTCAAATTAATAAGACACCTGCATCTGAGCGGGCATGAATTTTCTATGAAAATAACATTAAAACTGTAATTAGATTTTGTTAATGTGAACAAGATATCATTTGAACGAAAAGAAAATGTTTCTCTTGTATTTCTGCTTTAGCTATTACATATCTTGATCAATCAAATGAAATATGCTAGACAAGTGATTTGGGTATGTCTGTGAGTTGGATTGCTTGAAGGCTCAGTTATAAATAAAACATTTTTCTCTTGTAATGATCTATCTCAAATTTCACATTTTCCTGAAAGTTTTAACTATTGCCAGATTTTTTTCCCCTTAAATGCCCCATTCCTAGTGAAAACTCAGTCAAGGAAATAATCTGCCATTATGAAGTGCTTCTGAATACGCTTCACTTTATCAAAGCAATATTTTAAAACATGGCATCCAGAATTCAAAAGAATTCTCCAGAAAGAATAGTTATACCCACAACTCTACTTGATGAATACGCCTATGGTTGTGACAACAGCTTGTAATAACATGATAGAGTATTAAAAAATAAAGAATGAAATTAGTAATTAGAAGGAGGAAAAAAGAGAAAGAATGCAAAAGAACAAAGTTAAGATGGAGCCAGTACTATAACCAAGAGCTTAAAAATTCCATTTAAAAAAAGACATGTCAAAAATGATGCCTTGATTGGTAAGAGTTGGAATTGGTACAGTTCCAACTAATTAATACAGCCAAAATTGATGCAGTTAAAGAATATTTTATTTTCATTTAGCGGTCACTTTGCCTTGTTGGTTCATACTCAGTTCCTGATCCATTAAGAATCAAGATTTACATAGATTCTTTTTAACAGGGCTTCTCCTAGACAAGGATTCTCTTTTCTCTTATGTCTACATCTAAAAACTTTAAAAACAGAGAATTCTCCATGTCTGGTCACTGCACAACTGAAGGATAATACTAATGAAGAATAGAAGCAAGATGGGTTCCTCTCACAATGGGGCATATTTTCCCAACCAGTCAGCTGGTCCATACTTTTCTTTGAACCAAACTCTATCAGATACAAGGAGGTCTGGGGACTTGTTTTTCTTCATGTGCCACTGCTGTCAATCAATAAAGATCCCCAGCAAGGCCCAACACCTTGAACTTCCACGTTATTACAAACTCAGTGATAATAGTGTCGAGTCTTTGAAGGGACGTGGTAGTGCAGTGGTTAGACGGCAGCATTGCAGGCTAATTCACTGCTCTCTGCCAGAGGTTCAATTCTGACTGGGTCAAGGTTGACTCAGACTTTCATCCTTCCTCGGTCCGTAAAATGAGGACCCAGATTGTTGGGACAATATGCTGACGCTATAAACCGCTTCGAGAGGGCTGTATAAAGCATTATGGAGTGGTATATAAATCTAAGTGATATTGCTTATCTTAAACATGTCTTCTTTGATGATAAAACTCTACTCAGAATATCTTAAGGCATTCCTGGCTGACAGTCCTAAACTATATAACTGTTTAGCAGTCACCAGGATGAGATGTCTTTCATATCACATAATATATAGCATGCCGCAACAAAGATGTTAGCCTCAACCTTGACTTTTCAACAGGTTATGAGAATGATTGAATGACTGATATGTTGATATTCTACCCAAGGCACGAATTCCTTCTGCTGCCTCTCATCACCGAATGATATGTGGCATTATATAAACGTTTCCATTGTGTCCTAAAATATATATATATGATGCTGGTGTTATTATTTATGCTTCGAGTGAAAAGGGATGTCCTTGACCATTTGCTGAAATCCAAGCGATGCTGAGTTTTATTTCCGTTTAAATAAGGTAAGGCAACAAAACATGTTTTCCTTCTTCTTTTTCTTTGGCAACAAATATATACTTAAGGGACATTATTAAAGTGTGGGATAATAAATAAATAAATATATACATACATAAATAAATATCAGATACAAGTGATTAAAAAAAGAAGTTATGAGGGGATTTTTAATGATGTGAATCAGGTTAATATATGTATATATATATACACACACACACATATAATGTAATCTGATTCACATCATTAAAAATCCCCTCATAATTTCTTCTTTTTAAATCACTTGCAGCTGATAAATGCCACATCAGAATTAGAGTACATCAAAAGCACCTACATAGGTTATTTAACCTAATAAATTGGGATATGATTAATTGGAAGACATTTGCACTATTACTGCTTTCTGTAGCTGGCTAAATGATTGTTTCTTATAAATTATGAAGGTTTTGAAATCTATTTAATGAATGTGTAATGAATCCTTTTTTTAAAAAAAAATTCTACATGGAATTCTCCCCTTGATAAGTCAATAACTTACTGCATTTCAGTAGAGACAAATAGACAGAAAAAGGTTGAACTGACTAAATGGTGGACATCAGTCTGAAACAAAAATAGAAATCCTATACAGCTTGTTCTCAACTTGCAACCATTTGTTTAGTGCCTGTTTGAAGCTACAATAGCACTGAAAAAAACAACTTATGACCTCTTTCACACTTGTGACCATGGCAGTATTCCCATGGTCACATGATCAAAATTCGAACGCTTGCAACCGGCATGTATTTATGACAGTTGCAGTGCTCTGGAATCATGTGAACACCTTTAGTGATCTTCTAACAAGTAATCTCAATGGGGAAGCCAGATTCATTTAACAACTGTGTTGCTAACTTAACAACCGCAGTGATTCGCTAAAAAGCTGTTTCAAGACAAGTGTTAAATTCCCTTTTTATTCATTTAAAATTATAAATGAACCAGGCTGTGCTCCTTTAAAAATTTGCCACAATTAGGACCTGAGAGGGGGATAGGTTTTTTAAAAAACTGAAGAGAGAGATGTCTGTGTAGAAACGTTTATCAAAAGTGGCTGCCCACGTGACACACAGAGATGCCACCAAGACAATCACCATAGCGATGGAGGAGGAACCTTAACAGCGATCGACTGAACTGAGCATGAACACCCAAGATGCATCAGTTTTAGTATTCCTCGTCCCGAAGGAAATACTAGTTTTTCTGTAGCCCTTCTGAATCTATTAAAACAATAACTTATTCTACGACATGGATTGGTTGTTTGATTCTTGAACAAGGGAATGCTGAGAATCTTGACAGAAGGTCGTAAAATCGAGGAAAACTCACTTAACAACTGTCTTCCTTAGCTAGGGAAAGGTTGATCTCAATTTTCAACGAAGTTGGAATAAGGGAAAACACAGACACCACTCAATAGAAATTAGGATGCAAAGAACTGTTACAGTTTTGATGGGTGCCTTGACTTCCAACCGTAACTACTTATGACCAAAATTCTGGCCCCAATTGTGGTTATAAGTTAAGGATTAACTATTATCTCCCAATTTTTTATCAATGCCATTTTAATGGCCTGGTTTTCATCTCTGCTCCCTTACGCTTGCTGCACGACCTGTAGACGCTTCATCTCGAATGATAGCATCCTCTTTTCTACATGCAAACACACAATTTCATCTATGAGCTAGAAAGGAGCGCCACTGTTGTTATCCAATATCTTTATAATTTGGGGAATGCTTCTCGGTCACCTGCTGTGTGTTTTAACACAATTCAGTTTCGTTTAATCCCTTTCCCTTTCTTAGCTCATTTTCCCCGAATTCAACATTGGACAAACAACCTAGAATATTACGAAATGAAGAAAACTGTCCCAAGAGCCAAATTTTCCCCATCGTTATTATATTAAAATGCCAGTTTGATATTGTGGAGCTCGTCCATGTAAGAAAGACATACTGCCATCTTCTTCGGCTTAAGATATCCCTCTCGCTAAACACATCCCCCCAAATGCAATTATTTCTGAGAACTGGCATATGAAACTCAATGGCAGCCGTGGGGAAAAGAGACTTCAGGTTGGGATCCTGTCATCCATAGAAATTAAGCAGAACATCTATCGTATGTTCTCAGATAAATAGTTTCAAGGGCTTTATTGGGACCGCCTCTTGAAAGAGCTAAGTTTGCAGGATCAGTGACAGAATAACAGAGTTGAAAGGGACCTTGGAGGTCTTGTAGTCCACCCCCACCCCCGCTATTGCTAAAAGATTTACAATAGAAAATATTTTAAAAAAAAATAAAGCCAGAAAGTAATATTGCAATTGAAAAAAAAAGTCAATGAGGAAGCATAATTCACTTAACAACCGTGTTACTGACTTAACGACTGTTCTGATTGCCTTAGCAACTCTGATAAGATGAGTCGTAAAACAGGGCAAATCTCACTTAATTACTCTTTTGCTTGGCAATGAAAATGTTAGGCTCTATGGAGGATGACCTGTAGTTTCATATTGTTGCCAGGAAAATTATGTAGACAAGTAGTTTAACTCGACTCAAGGGAATTCCTAAATAGAAAAAAATATATATTTGGGGACGAAGAGAAGAAGCCTGAGGATTCAATGGCACTCTTTGCTAAAGGATGTGAAATACAAGTGCATTACAACAGGCAGATTAAGAACACGTTATGACATTTATTAGCAGCAATTACGTTTCGGGAAAATTAGGTAGCAAATCACCTCTGTACTTTTAATAAAAACATTGTTGAGTGTATCGCTGCCATGATGAAAAGCGGCTTCCCTTCATTTCGCACAAACAAGGTCTGAAGGAACGTGTAAAAAAACCCCGTATCTCTAGTTACCGTGTTCTTTTGTGTGTGTATGTGTGTAAGGGCATAGATCATAAAATTAATTACATTCCAAGAGTAGAATTGATCGGGGCCAACTGGTTTTTTTTTCCTGCCTGAAGTATTTCAAAGGAAAAAATGGCTGGCCCCAAGTATATCAGCCTCATTAAAGCATCACTTTGGGGAAACCGAAAAATGCAAAGTAAAAATGGAGAGCAGCAGTACCGAAAACTTAGTAATAAAACAAACGCTCTGGAAGACAAATTGGTTTGTGCAATCCTTTCCTAGCATGGCTTCCACTAAAGAGAATTTGTCAAATAGTTTCCTTGTTCCTAGTTAAAGTGTGTTGCTCTTGCTGTTCTCCAGGGTACTTAATATTGACAATATAGGTGGAAGCCACTTGTAAAATACTAAGCAGGTAGCATAATATGTCTTTTGAAAGAAACTCTCTCCTCTCCAACATCATTTACACTTCTTGAACTCAAAGGTTTTCCTGCTTTAAAGCTTCACTCAGCAGGAACCAGAGAAGTATGTTAAGAAAAGTAACAAAGGAAGCAATCAAACTAATGGGACTCTACTTCAATCTCCTTAATGCTGTCGAGAACCTTCTTTCAAAGCTTCCTACAGAATTCCTGTTGTCTCTATTTTTGTGCCTTTGCATGGGTGAGGCTGAGAGCAAAACCACCTCGAAACATCGATTTGATGCTGCCATTGTGGTGACCGCATGCAAATCATTCTCTCCTTTCTGTCTAAACCAACTGGTGATCAGGATCCCACAGGATGTGAGTGAACTATCTGAAAATGAAATTGATTTCCTCATTTATCGGTGGGTCTTAAGTGTTTATCGTAGGGAATTGATCTATGTAAACATTGTACTGATCGTGTAGATGCTTCCCTTATCCTTAAGTAAACCACAGACATCTTAAATTGTCTCCTCTCGCATTTATTAGGGGACTGCAAAGCTTCAGAGATAGATGCTTCTCCTCAGCTCTTCAGAATGGCTGAAGAAGATTGAACGTTATTCTTTTTTGGCCCAGAGGATAGGACTGGAACCCGTGGGTACACAACTACAAGGAAGCGGGGTTTCAGACTTTACATCAGAGGGAGCATCTTGGCTATATAGCAAGTCAGCTGTATCTACATCATCATACCCGATATTAGAGTATCCATTCTCTGTTTGAAGATTTCTGTTGATGCAAGCTTCTTCTTAATTCCTTCCATCTCTCATCCAAGAAAATGATTGAATATTTGTACAATTAAATATACATACCAGGCATATCAAGCTAAGGTGTTGGCTCTACGTCAGACCTTACATTTCTTTTTTCAATGTGTGTTGTTTGAAATGTTAATCCAGATTTGCTGGATTTATACTTTGCCCTAAACCTTCATGTGGTTTGTTTGCAGCTTGACATACTACAGAAACTCAGTTTGGCTTGTTCAGCAAATAGTTGTTATATAGATCACGGCTGAGTGTAATTTGTCAGTTTGAACAACAACAAATTGCAAATAAAAATGGAAGTGTTTTCCCATGAAGTGTTGATGGAAAACTCACCATTTTATGCAACAGCTTGGTCTACTGGCTGAGCAGGCAACTTTAAGAAGTGTGGACTTTTACTCCCAGAATTCCTGACCTGGGAAAATCTGGAAGTTGAAGTCAACACTTTTTTTAAGTTGTCATGGTTGAGAAACACTAGACTGGATGACTTTCAGTGTCCTTTCAAACTCTGTAACTCTATGTGTGAGTTTACAGGAAACTCTTTGGCAGATTATGCTGGAAAATTATGCTAGGACTGATGTCATGTATCTCCATTAAAATACACACACAACCCTACGATATGTTACTGACATGGTGGGAAGTACCACTTTGGAGAAAATTGTGGCTAAGGCCTTGCATTTTGTTGCTGTGGAATACATGCCACAACATCGGTGTGTAATACAGAGACATTAACAGTCAAAGGAATCTTAGTTCAGCCTACAATACGGAATGTCTATCTTACAGCCTCAAGAATTAGTAGCTAAACCATTTCACGGTCATAACTACTCTGCAGCAAGAAGGAAATTATAGCATGGAGTAAGCCTGCAGATGTAATATTTCTGAAGTAGGACATTCCTAAAAGGGCAGCAGCTATTAATGCTTCTAGAAGTTTAATTTTATAGTAAAAAGATTTAGCAGCAGAGTGAAAAGTAAAAAATAAAATAAAATAAGAACAGTTAGCTACGAAGGAAAAGAAATAACTTAAGCTAATATTAGAGAGAATATATTTCAGAATTGGCCTTGTTTTATCATCTCCTAGCTCGTGGCTAGGATAAAAGGTCACGGATAATTGGTGAAAGTATGATGAATGCCTTTCAAAATTTGTCCCTTCATGGTTTTAGCTGAAGTGGGACATGCACAATTGTTAAAGGAACAGGCATTTTAGGACGTACCAACATTTTTAATGATTGAATCACTAAATCGCTGCCTTTTTAAATAGACTTTTTAAGTCTATAGAAAGTGCAGAATTATGCCCAAAAGATCAGTCATGTATGTTGGAGGGAAAATATTCACAGGTGAAAAATGTCTAGATCAAGTGATTCTTCACCTCAAGTATATGTTGTGCAACTATATCATGCAAACGCCATATTTGTAAGAAGTTAATTAAAATACATTCTGGCTGTTAAAATATTAAATAAATATCTGACACAGTGCCGAAGTAGACATTTCATTAAAAACATGTCATACGGTTAAATTCAAATAAAACTCTCTCTCTCTCTCTTTCTCTCTCTCTCTCCACACATGCAAACACAGATGAAATCTAGATGTGTATACACAAACTTGCAATTCTTTCAGCTTTATGTGATCTGCAGTCTTATTCCTACTTAGGAAGATAATCCAAATTTCAGAAGACAGCATTATTTCTTATGAAAAAAAAGAAAGAAAAGCATTATGAACTTTTGTGCAAAGATGAACAAATGATAGAGGTTGTTCTTCTAAACTGCACAGATCCGTCAAACTTTTCATTGGAAAATGATGCTTTCCAGCTGGGCCACACTTTGAATTTGATTTCAAAGAAATGTTCTGGAGCTATGAGAGGCAGTCAAGTGATCCCAAGAAAAGACACGGCTGCTTAAAAGAGCTTCAGTTAGTTGGTATATTTATATCCCCTATGCTGGTATGCAATGGAGAAAATTGGAGGTGAAAGACTAGTGTGCAACATTTTTAATGACATTCCTACTTGCATATGGACATAATCTATCTAGCTTAAGCTTCTGGGTTGGGTCACATAATCTTCAAAATGCACAAACTACTAAATGACATTTTAGTACATTTGGATGGGATCAATATTACTACCTCCTAGCTAATTTACTTTATTGAGAAACTGGGGAATTTGAAGAAACCCTCTTTGAAACGATGAGATGGCATTAAGTCAGTAAACGTTAGAAAAAAAATGCAACCCCTTGTCTTCAATCTTCCATTGAACACTGGGCTCTTTAGTCTTTGTTAATTGATTTGTTTTCTTTGCTAATTTCATCGCAAATTAATCCCCATGACCTTCTGAAATAATTAAGCTGATAGTACATAACTCTCCAATGTCCTTTCAGGAACTTCTCTACTGATTTCTCCTTAAAGATTTCTGTTTTATATATAATTTGAGTAGAGAATATAATTATACCTTCTTCCTCCTGTTTGCATTTGAGATGGATGGATGGATTGTGTGTGTGTGTATACACAAACACACACACACACACACAGATAGACAGACAAACAAACCAACAGGAGGAAGATGTAGCCATATTCTCTGCTCAAATAAGAATTCACAGTCAGATCAAATCCTCTGAGATTGAGGACAAGGTTTAATTTTACCATTTTCGAGTTTACATTTTGATCTCTGTTCCATATAAAAACATAAGATATGCACGTCACAGTGTAACCGCCACTATATACATATTTATGTCACATGTTGGATTGCAAATACGTAAGGGAATAACACGCTATCCCCATGCACATGTCACCCCCCAGTTGCAAAATTTCATCTGCTCCTTCCTTCACACATTGACCCAATTTAGAAGCTTCTGATCAGTCTGTAGAAAAGATACGGCGGCTTTCAAGTAAATTACGATTTATTTAAACCACGTTCGCAGATTCCAATGAGACAGCAAGCGGTGGCAGATCACAAATCACGTTCAGAATAATGGTACATGAGGGATCAGGAGAAGAGAAACCTGTTATGTGCCGTCATTTAGCACATTTTTTTGGGGGGGAGGAAACAACTCAGGGATGTTCATTAGCATGTGTTTAACAAAATTAATAGTCTGAAGGACAAGGTACAAATTTACCCATGAAAAATGAAGATTGATCATCCTTATAGGCCGAGGATTGCAATTGACTCAATTTAATTATTTTGAACATTTTAAAATGATTTGCCACAAACTCTGGAGCATTATTTACGTTCATTTACAGTGGTATCAATCAAAACAGGAGCTCCTTGAACTTTTGCTGTTTTTCCTGCAGCAGTTTTATTATAATTATCCCATTACATCCGTTGATTGCACACTGATGTCCCGCTGGCAGTTCACTTCTAAACCAAAAGATACTTCTGTTGAAACTCATAAAGGGATTCCCCGTAAGAACTTCGCCCCACTACTGCTACTACACTTCCAAATAGCGGTTACATTTTTTGAGGCCCCCCTGCCACAAATTCAATCCTTTTTGTCCTACCTTGAGGCCTTGGCATTCGTTTCCTGCGATCCCGGAACGCTTCCCCAGACTGCAGTGCTTCCAACAGATTATCCATCACGCCTGTCTCATCTCCTTCTGCGAATAGCAAGGGGAAAAAAAAAAGGCAAATTAATCGCTTTGTAATTAAGGCTGTGACACTGGAGAGAAAAAAACAATGAATACGGAAAGGAAAAGTAAGGTTACGTTTGCATGACGAAAAAGCACCGGATTAAGGACATGTAAGACAGGGCAATGCAAGCTGTCAATTTCACGCAGGGCTATTGACTAATTCGCTTGTGAAGTTTTACAAGTAGCCCAAAATTTCTGTTGCTAGATGAAGCATCGGTGAAGTGATTTCCCCCCCTTCCATTTGACGACTTCCCTTGGCCCAGTTGTTAAGTGAATCGCCACAGTTATTAAGTGAGTAACACAGTGGTTAAATACAGCTCGCTTCCATCTTTGACTTTGCTTGTAAGGTGGTCGCAAAAGGGGATCACCCGACCCTGGGACACTGGAATCATCATAAATATGAGTCAGTTGCCGAGTTTCTAAATTTCGATCATGCAGCCATGGGGAGGCTGCAGTGTTGCAAGTGTGAAAAACGGCCCTAATAGTAGTAACATTTAATATAATATAATATTTATTTAGTCAAGCGTGTCTGAGGAAAAACAAGTATAAGTATAAAGTTACCCTATAATTTTAATAGTTTTAAAATTTAGTATCAGCCCTGTTAATATTTTATTTTACTTGGTTTTTAGCTTTTGTACATGTTGTATTTTTAATGGCTGTTCACCTTCGGGAGGAGGGCGATATATAAATCTAAATAAATTAAATTAAATTAAATTAAATTAAATAAACATATAGCTATAAACAGGTATAAGCATATATATATATATAACAAATGTGTACAAACAGAATTAATACATCTTTAAGAAATTCACTGTATGTATTTATTTTATTTATTATTTACATTTTTATACCGCCCTTCTCCTCGAAGGGACCCAAGGCGGTGCACAGCCACATAAAAACATTTAGAAATCCCTAAATCTATGTTTAATCTTTTCTCAAG
>JANHFO010001540.1:224237-234543 GCA_032468095.1 Pareas carinatus
TCCCTTTAAGGCTTGTGGACTTCAACCCAGGCAACTTTAAGACTTGTGGACTTCAACTCCCAGAATTCTCCAGCCAGCCATGCTGGTTGAGGAATTCTGGGAGTTGAAGTCCACAAGCCTTAAAGGAAGTTCTGACAAAGAAACACATTTATGCAAGCAGTCCTTGATTTACAACAGTTCATTTTGCGACCATTCAAAGTTAGAACAGCACAGAAAAAAGTGATTTGTGACTGTTTTTCACACATACAACCGTTGCAGCGTCCCCCATGGTCATGTGATCAAAATTTGAATGCTTGGCAGCTGACTTATATTTATACCAGCTACAGTGTTCTGGGGTCATGTGAGCAGCTTTCATTGCCTTCTGACAAACAAAGTCCACATCAATGCCAGATTAACTGAACAACAATGATATTAGGTTAAGGACTGCAGTGATTCACTTAACAACTCTGTCAAGAAAGGACATAGAATGGAGCAAAATTTGGTGATGATGATGACAATGATGACAGATGGACTTTATGAGAGGACTTCTAAAGGTCCTTTGTACAGAAGATATAAAAAGTGTCGAAGCCACGAATTGTTGTGAAAAGATCGTATCAAAGCATCAAAAAACGAACTACCTATGGAAATATGCCTTGGTCACGGTGACTCTGTAAGAAAAACATTCCCAACATTTTCATCATCATGATCATATCTTCTTTTCCACAGATGCTTCCTAAGTATACCAACGCTCTGTCCAAAACAGGCATGAGGAGAGGAAGAATCGATCTATTTTCCCTTCAATATATGCACTAATAAAAAGCACAAGCGGGGAGAAAAAAAGCAGAGTTTGCTTTGCAAACTTTAAAAAAAAAAAGTAGATTCATAGTTCTACCATATGCTAATTGGGCCTGTCTTTGCAAAGAAGGATTCAAGTTTCGGAACTATGAAATATCAACAAAGAGACTTAGGGGACTAATCACAATGATAATTTATCCACTGAAGTATAATCAGATTATATAGCTACTGTTTTAATTCCAGTGAGAGAAATGCAAAAATACCACAAGCGGTATTATTTACCGTGAAATTATTTTACGGTCTTTGTTTGCCTTCTCTGTTATTATCATCTTGGCTTGCTGGGGAATTTTGAGAGTTGAAAAGTCCACAAGCCTTAAAGTAGCCAAGGGTGGACACCTCTGATCTACACATTCATGAGATGATCCATCAGGGTGATTTAATTCATCAGAACAGTGTTCCTAAACACAGTGGCTCAATCACTAAAAAAAAAATCATAAAGAACACCACAACAGGCAACCGTTCCTGTTTTATGGTATGTACATGATTAAGAAACCAATAATAATGAAACGGCACCCCCCCAAGCAGTACAAAAACTAAAATAAAGAACTCTTGTTTAAAGCCATCGTACGTTAATCCTGTCCTTGTCTTCTGAAAATTTTATCTTGCAGAAAAATCTTACTTAAAGAGGGGGAGAAATGTCCATTTACCTGGGCAGGAAAGATAGAACAAATTTTAATACAAGAGTATTTCACAACCAGTCTTGCCCAGGGAGGCGTCAGGCTTCATCAGAATTTAACGAGACATTTAATCTCAGAAATAAATTAACTGACATTGTAAGATCATGTTTAATGAGGCAAGAATGCAAAAAAGGACTATGCTGTGATGGTAGTATAACCTATGAAAAATAAGTGTAAGACTCATCAATTGTTTGCTTTTCTGTACGATACAGACAGGTAGACTTTCAAAGTTCATAATTAAGGCAGTGAGTCAGCTAACATCTCTTCTTTTGCTTTATTGCAGTAAAACAGATGAAACATGGAGGTGATAATTACAACTGTAAGTGTTCCTTGAACATTTCATTTGTGAGCTATGAGCTGTTCAGATTTGGAGGTTAGTACCGAATCGGATGTGGTATGCACAGCTCTTTTAAGGGCTTAAAGACAGATGGAAACAGAGAAAGTACTTGGGATAGTGACACTAATTTAAGCTCAACAGAAAACCAAAGTCCAAGAAAAAAAATAATCCCATGATCCTATCTTCACCCTGAAACTAAATCAATATAATCTAGCTTCAATAGAACCACCTGGACAAAAACGAGATTCTACCTAACACATCAGCCGTAACTTTGAGCCTTGTAATTGGGAAGTTATCCAACAGTGATCAATGTGGTGACCTCCACTTCTTCAGATATGAGCTGTCCCTGTGGTGAAAGATGGGAACAATTTCCCCCCTCAAATTTTAGAGAAGAAGCCACAGGTGTTACTGAGGATAATATTGAGTCCTCCATCATCAGGCTGAATCTATACCACCTCAAACAACTGGAAAAAAGCTTTGCTAGATAACCTGGAGACAACACAATGAAAAAGAAGAGGGAAATAAAAAACTTCTTCAGTTCCATACTTGTCAAAGAAGTGGCTTGAGGATGAGGTTGACTGAAATTAAAGGGAATTACTTCAACCCGCAGTTCAAATTGCTTCACTGTCCTGAGCTTAGATGTTAGATACTGAATTGGCCAGGTTGTATATTACAACAAGAGAGGTTACTTAAATATGATGCTGTTGACTGTCCAGAAAATGATCAAGTTGTATTTTTTTCTCTTTTTCCCTAGATCCTGATGTAATCTGGCAGAATTCAAACTTTCTGACACATTCACACCAACCGAAGAGCATGGCAGAATTCAAACTTTCGACATGATATAAATTTGTCATTATAAGTCCACCATTCTCATGTCAGAATCACTGGATGTTATACAGTGGGTATTATAAACATTTCTGTACATAAACAGTCTCTCCTAGAGTAGAACAAAAGTACAGCTATGTCTCACATATGGTGTTAGCATCACACAAAAGGAATATTGAGTCAGTTGTGTTTTGACTGTATACTTTGTTTATGGATGGAAACGGACCGGAACGAGACAACATTTTGACCTAAATGCTAGGCAAAACTTAATTCTGACCTACAATTTCCAACTCAACTGCAACCTTTATTAGGCTATGATATCTGGCCCTAATTTTTGAACTTCTTTGCTTCTTCTTCATTCCCAACTTTTTTTAAAAAAACAATATTTGCTTTTACAAAAAACAAGGAAGAGCTGAAAACTTTGCACACACCATTATATCATCAAGGACAACCCAATTAAAGATCAAAAGTGTAGGTTATTCCTTAACACACCAACATCAATCACAAATGCATTTCAGAATGGAAAGAACCAAAACCATCAAGCCAAGGATGGTAACAGGAACTGAGTGGTGTTATAAATTATTCTACTAAAAGAATTCTTCACGTGAGTCAAACTTAAAGAAAAGACAATGTCTTCCCTCTCTGGCGACACAAAGCTTTAAAACTTTATTAAGCTTTAAATTAGTTTAATAAAGTGAGACACAGATTAATAATCAAAAGCAGGCCAACATCAATTTATTAAGCTTTTTAAATTAGCTTAATAGTGAGACGCAGATTAATCATCAAAAAACAAGCCAACATCATAATTTAACTATGTTTTGAAAGCAAGGGTATGTTCCAAAGATATTATAGCATTTAAACATAGGTCCTGGTAGGGGAAAAAAAGTAAAATTAAAATTAGAAGCACTGGCAGTATACAAAAATAGGATTGATATGCACTAGAGATATTTTATTGCTCTGCAGTAGGAAGTGTACATAATATGAAATGTATCCTGGAAGCAGAACATTCTGTAATAAAACAGGCACAAGAAAAAAGCGCTAATAAAATTTTCACTGCATTACAACGGCTGAACTGAAGGTGGAATTGCAACCATCATCTCAGGAGTGATCAAATCAGCTAAGAAGCCAATCTAGGTCTTTCTGTGTCTATTGAACTTCAGATTATCACCTGGTTGCTAAATTCAAACAATTGGTTCTTCAGGCAGAGAGCAGCTCAGTGATGGCAAACCTATTCCTCTCTGTTGGCACATGAGCCAAGTTGCCCCAGCATCGCCCCAGAGCTGACCATGCTCAGAAATAAGAGTAGCTGCACGGGGCGATGATGTCACAGGGCCATGCACATGCTCAGAAAGAGAGTAGCAGCGCCAGGCAATGGCGTCACAAGCTATGACTCAGCTGCGACTCGCCCGGGCACTCGGCGGCTAAAAGGTTAGCCATCAATGTACTACTCTGCCTATCTTCTTGACTCAACTACAGAAAGCAAAGTAAATAAAACACAGCTACTGTATTACTTTACGGAACAGAAGACAAATAGAAGGGGACGCCGTCAGAGCAAAGATGTTCTGCTTTTCTGGAAAAGGGCAGTTCTAAGTTAGCAGCCTCTGTTAGTAGACCAGGTTCTTGCGTTCAACCACATGAGTTCAATGGAAATAAATTTCTGGTAAATTAATGTCTTTCATGCTGCTGTGTGAGTTGTTTTTTTTAAGGTATGGTTTTTTAAAAAGAAATGTGAAGAGAAAAGCTATATGCTGGCTCTTTTTAGACCTTTGCAAGTTGGGATAAGTCTCCTAGTGCTTTTGATTTTCTTCCAAAGCATCTCAAGTCCTGGCAAATGGCAACATAAATACTACCTGTTAAATGCAACTCATGGGAAGAAGTGTTGTGATGAATTGTATTTGAGTGGTTGGAATGAGAGAGAAACAATATAGGTAAAAATGATGAGACAGAGACAGAGATAGAAATACAGATAGAGAGATATAGTGAAATGTTAGAGGTGGATGCATCCGGAACGTTTAGGATTTCACAAGTTTGTTTTAAGTGTATGGGTATAACCTCCATCACTCCCATCCAACAGAATAGAATAGATAGTATTCATTTATTTGCTAAGTGTGTCTGGACCATAAACGGGGACCATAATAGGATTTATTGGCTTTGGTCCTTAAGATTTATTTTTATATTTTTATATATAAAGATAGGGATTACAGAAAGCACACTAAAGAGGGAAATGGAGATTTTGTCTGTGTATTCTACACCTTCAACTATTAGTGAAACTATCAGGATGAAATCAATTCCAAACAATGTAGGAGCAAAGTTCAGCCTATGGTTTGCAAAGGCCTAGAGCAGTGATAGGGAAGCCATGGCACACGTGCCGCAGTGGACACTCAGAGCCGTCGCTGCTGGCACGCGAGCCAAATTGCCCCAACATCACCTCAGAGCTAAGCATGCTCAGAAAGGATTAGCGGCGCCAGGCAATGATGTCATGGAGCCATGCACATGCTCAGAAAGAGAGTAGCGGAGGCAGGCGATGACATCATGAGCTGCGACTCATTAGTCACGACTCGTCCGGGTACTCGGTGTCTTAAAGGTTACCCATCACTGGCCTAGAGAATTTAGTTATCTATCATCTAACAAGCCAACAAGCCAACTGTGCTTCTTTTTTGTCCAGAGCAATAGCTTACAGACTAGGCATTAAAAAAAGGTTGGAAATTTATTAAAAGTAAGATCCTCCCCAAAGTGTTTAGAAAATCACAAGCTGACATCATTAGGGATTATTAAGTATCGCTGCATTGGTTTATGTTTCTTTAGATGAAATGTTCAGAAACCACAGTGACTACAATGTGTAGAAAGCTCACACATTTAATTATAATCAACAATGTACAAATGAGTCTGTTTCTATCAAGCAGATCAACAGAGGAAGAAGAGAATAATAAGAGCAAAATAATTTGCCTCCCCATCATTTTGGCTTCATATTCACTTTAATTATGGAAATGGAGAACAGTGGAAACTAGTAATAGTCGCTCCTCGCCTCTATTTATGACTACTAGGCGAATGATTGAAAACAACTTTGTGCAAATGCTAATTATCTATAAATCTGTTTAAAAGAAATACACTCATTTACAAATTTAGCTCTTTTACTTCATCAACATTTAACTTTCAAAACAGAGGTGGTGCATGACGAACTCACGATGTGAAAGATGAACCCATGAAGCTTCCATAATTAGCTCTTATCAGCCAAGAATGGAGTAAAGCTTTGAGATAATATTCCATCCATCTAAACTGATCTTGTGCACTGTTGGCACACAATCTTTTCCTCTCTCATTCACACCTGCCACGATAAACAATCCCTTGATAAGTCAGAAACAAACCGTCTGCATGATAGCTACAGACACCAGACTGGCCTGAACTTTTCTCTGATGGATGACAACCCAGAGTGCTCCATGTACGGAAGGATGCTGTGTGGTTGGACAACCCCTACACATATTTTGCATCGCATTAAGGTCTTCTGCCACAAACCAAGTCCTTCCAAGAATACCTGATTTCCAGTGAAAGATTATTTCCTAGTTTGGCTGGCGCTAATGTCTTCCCTGTCAAATGCGTAAAATGAACTCTCCAGAGCAAGCCTGGAGCAACTGGCTGCTCTAATGATAATCGCAGGCTGTTCAATCCAATTCAACAGCCTGGTGGGAAATACAACACGCAGCACTAAATTCCAGAGCTGTAGCATTTTTAATCCCAGGATGTTAATTAGCAGTCACTTTAGACAATGCAAGCAGCAAACAGGCAGTCACCTGACTGTCAATCTCATCCCGTTAACCCTCTGGCTTGCTTAGCATACGAAAACGGTAAGCCAACGGTTTATTAATCAGGCGATGTGAACGGAGCGCTATTGGAAACTTTTTAAAAGGTGACAGACGTAATCACCATAACACAGCTGTCTTTCTTCGAGTGCAGACACACAGGATAGTTTGAGGCTGATAAATATGCAAAGGTGTTTTTGGAGTCTCATCATATAATTTTTGCCTCTCTGAAAAACAAGGCAATGAAAACGTCTTAGGCATGTGAATCAGACATAGCATGGCACATGATGTAGAAATATAGGTGTTTTTTTAATATATAGATTCGTCCTTGGTTTTTAATAGCCTTTTATTGAAATTATTCCCAAGGATTCATTCTGTCAAAAAATATTATTCCCGAGTGTTAAGTTTATCAAAAATAATATATTTTATACTCCAGCAATTCACCCCTCTTCTGCCAAGTTATTTACTCCCTTCTTGTCTTGTAGAGATAAGTACAAGTATGAAGGAGACTATGTCAAATCTCTTCCTTTCACGTAACTGAGGCATCAAAAACAGAGAGGTTTCTCAAAAAAAATGTGTGCATACGTTCTTAGAGATGCAAAAATTATACCCACTTCATAAGGAGATCAACTCAGTCACTCCTAAAGGAAATCAACCCTGACTGTCCTTTAAAAGGACACATACTGAACTGAAACTCAAATACTTTGCCCACCAAATGAGAAGAGAGGATGATACAATAGGTAGTGGGACACTACATGAATCATTGAGTAGACATCTTTATCTGATTAGAAATTGATATGGTTATTCTATGGGAAAGCAATATATTTATTTTTAATTTCTAAGATAGGCAGAGCAGGCACTCCAACAAGACAAATATATACAGGTCCTCCAATTGTAAGAGTTCATGAAATGGCCATTCAAAGTTACGACAGTCGTTCAGACTTATGACCACGGCAGCCTCTCCATGATCACGTGATCAGAATTCAGCCGCCTGGCAATGGACTCCTATTTACGACGGCTGCGGTGTCTCAGGGTCACGTGGTCGTCTTTTGCGACCTTTTGATGAACCAACCCAATAGCGAAAAACAGATTCATTTGACAGGCGAGATAACTCAATTAACAGTTGCAGTGATTCATTTAACGACTGTGGCAAGAAAGGTCATCCAATGGGATAGGATTCACTTAATAACTGTCTTACTTAGCAACAGAAATTTGGGGCTCAGTCATCAAGGACTACCTGTACAAGGGCGTCACTGAATGAGCCATCTTTGCTTCAACATGAAATAAGAAATTGCAGGACTCATACTCTTCTCTCTATGCTTCAGGTATTTTAACCAACTATCAATCTAGATTAAGCAAAATCTGGTTTGATAGTTGGTTAAAATGGACAAAGGAGGATCTGCCTGCCTTCCCCCCACCCAATCACAGTTTGCATAGCACACTAATGTACCTCTCCTCTCTGTAAAAGGCAGAAGGTGGCAAGTAATAAGACATTAACAAAAGTGATACGAAACCAATTTATTAGCACCTGAACCTCAGTATTTCTGAATTACAAGAGGAGGAAGGTCAAGGGTAAGGTAAAGGGTGTTTCACACACGTACACTAAAAGTGGGAGAGTAAGTAATAAGCGTGTTATCCAACTTTTTAAACATCTTCAAGTAAAATAGGATTCACTGTTCACAAATGAAATAATATTGTGCTCTGCAATGGAATTGTTCGTGGAAACATTTATTTTAGCCCACATTCAGAAAAAGAAATTGAGGAGGGAGGGGGGAAGAGTTAGGAGAAAAATATTATTAATCAGCAAATATTATTAATCAACAAAGCAACAATCTTGCTCGACAAACTTCCCAATCGCATATCTTTTTTCGGTCCTATGTATTATTCATACACTGATATTTTTTCTTCAAACTTTAGTCTGTCTCCAGACCTTTAAGGGACATTATTTCTTTTAATATTTAGATTCAAAAAAGGTTTTTTGGGGGAGAGAGGTGAGTATAAAAATGTAAGGATAGATCATATTCAGGCCAGCAGCAACATTCTGAATGAATTTCAAAATGGTTGATTATTCACCAATGTATTAATAGTATCTCAAAATTAGCAGGAATTTGAAGATAACTCTTGAAGATAACTCTTGAAGATATATATGATATAATTATGACTTTGCTACTGGGGTTGAATAACGTTTATAGGCTGCATTAAAATATGCCCAAGAACTGTTTCACTATTTACAAGAAGTCATTCCAATGTATTACAATAGTCTATTCTCGAGATTACCAAAATTGAGATGATTAAGATTTACCATAGGAGCCTGTAATTAACCCCATTAGTATAAGGGGTGTAATTAACTGTAATGAATAAAACTGAAGTTAATAAACAAACACAGTTAATATGTTATGAAACTCCTTTAAATCCTCTTTTCCCTGCCTCCCACAGCATCCCAATTCATTCACACTGTTAAATTAAAAAAAAAAAGCTAGAAGATATAATCAAAACCAGGATAAATTTCTGCATTTCAAAGGCAAATAAAAAAACAAAGAAACCACGCACTGAATAAAAAAAATGCAGACAATACGTCAAGCAGTGAGCATAGATAATACATTATTTCACTAGTGAACAACCTTATGGCAAAATTAAGATACAGGAAATACAGTATAAAGTCTGTTGTGTTCCTGGAGATTTAGCAGCATAACAAGATACAAGTGGGGAGAAAGGGGGAAAAAAGGGGGCAGGCATGAGAGGTAAGATTACTTTAACAGTTTTAACCTGAAATTCTCAGCAATGTTGATCAATCCTAACTAGAGTCAAAACAGGATTCCACACCAATGAAGAACATGTGCAGAGATTTGAACATGTTCCACAAGATACCATATGGCACAAAAGACAAGGAGTTTATGCTGGGATGAAAGAAAGAGAAAAACTCTTGAGAAGTTTCATTGAAAGAATATTCTTATTTCAAAATGACTTGTGGATTCTTTTGGATAACTTCACTTGGCTCCACTCTGAAAAGTCATTCTTCTGTTTAGATCTTCTGAACTTGACTGTGGCATGGTCTAGTTTGTTTGTGTTTTTTTTAAAGAACTAGAACTTAATGACACTGAGAAGGTGAACAGAGTTCTGTGTGGGACTCCTTATTTTCAACTATTCCACCATATTCACCAGAGTGGATCTCCTATAGGTCCCTTTTATGAAATGAAGTCTATCTGGCAAAACCTAAAAAACATGTCTTTGCTGTTGAGATGCCTGTCCTCCAACTGGGGCAGGGTGTTGGATAAGCTACCTTGTAGAGGTTTGAGAAGTGGTCTAGAGCAGAGGTCTCCAACCTTGGTCTCTTTAATGCTTGTAGATTTCAACTCCCAGAAATCCCCAACCAGCCAAGCTGGCTTTGGAATTCTTGGAGTTGAAGTCAACAAGCCTTAAAGAGTCCAAGTTTGGAGACCTCTGGTTCAGAGGGATAGAGCAGTGGTTTGGCTTCCATTGTGCTTTATATTTTGTTGTTTTTATTCTTGTTAGCCACGGTGTTATTGACGTTCTTTGGTTTAACCTAATTTTCAGAGTCGCAATTGCAAGCTGAGCAAAACACTCAAGTGAATAAATAAATACACCTTGCAGGTAATTAAATCAAAGAGCAAAAGGTATCATAAAGGATAAAACAATTGCTTGATCATTCAAGAACGGAATAAAATAACAGGCATTTGCTTAAATAGACCTATCCAGTCTAATTATATCCAGGTTTAGTTCACTCATATAATCCATTTGTTTTGGCGAACAGCCTTAGCGAAATAGGCTGATATTGCTTATTCGCCAAGAGGAGGGGGGAGGAGGAGGATGAGGAG
>JANHFO010001542.1:36465-48152 GCA_032468095.1 Pareas carinatus
CATCTGCCTGGAATCCACATTGTATAACGGACATTAATACAATTGAACGAGTCCAGAGGTATTTTACAAGAAGAGTATTCCACTCCTCGGTCCGCAATAGAATACCGTATGCCACCAGGCTTGAAATTCTGAACCTACCGTGTTTCCCCGAAAATAAGACAGTGTCTTATATTAATTTTTGCTCCTAAAGGAGCGCTAGGTCTTATTTTCGGGGAGTGTCTTACTTTGGGGGAAACACGGCAGATCGCCTACCCCCAAATAACACCCCCCGGGCGGCTCCTTACCTGATTGAGCGGGGTGCAGAGAAATGGGGTGGGATGAAAACTGCAGCACTCTGAATTCGCGTGTTTGCAGACAGCTGAGAAGCACTTTGGAAGCGCTTCGGGTAGCCGGCAAGTGTGCGAATTCGGAGCCTCCCAGCTGGCTGCAAGCATGCAAATTCGGAGCGGTTTTCAGCCCACCCCATTTCTCTGCACCCCGCTCAATCAAGTAAGGAGCCGCTCGGGGCAGGTGTTATTTGGGGATGGGGGTGGGCGATCTACCGTGTTTCCCGGAAAATAAGGCATCCTCCCAAAATAATATTTTCGGGGAGGTCTTATTTCGGGGTATGCCTTATATTCCTCCGAGAGGCAAAAATGTAAGTAGGTCTTATTTTCGGAGGATGTCTTATTTTGGGGGAAACACAGTAGGCAGCTTAGAGCTATGCCGCCTACGGTCTGACCTGAGCTCACTACACACAATTGTTTGCTACGATGTTCTAACTTTTGAATGAATACTTCAGTTTCAACCACAATAATACAGGGGCTAGCAACAGATACACACTCAAAGTGAACCGCTCCAGACTCGATTGCAGAAAATGCGACTTTAGCCACAGAGTGGTCAGTGCCTGGAACTCCAGGGAGCACCAAAAACTTCATAATTTAGGTCTGTTAGAATTCTACAGATAGTCCTTGAATTACAACCATTCGTTTGGTGACTCAAAACTACACCATTGAAAAAAGTGACTTATGATCCTTTTTCACAATTACGATTGGGGGGGCTTAACAACTGGTGTGTACTTTTATGACAGCTGCACCGTTCTGAGGTCATGTAAATCACCATTTATAACCTTCCTAGACGGCTTCTCAAAAGCAAAGTCAACGGGGAGGGGCAGATCTGCTTAAGAACTGCAGGGAACCGCTTAACAAGTGGCAAAAAAGGTCATTAAATGGCTCAAAACTCAATAACTGTCTTGCTTAGTAGCGGAAATTCTGGGTCGTAAATCAATGACTACCTGTAATCCTACACTTGCCCACAATTTATTTAGAAAGACGGGCGGCATCTCCCGAAGGTGCTATTTCCAAGAGGCAACTGGACGTTCTTGTTTTGATTTGCAGACTTTTCGCTTCTCATCCAAGAAGCTCCTTCAGCTCTGACCGGATGGTGGGAAATGGAAGGATTTACACCCCGTGCAGACCGCTGTTCATTTGCATTCCTTTAAAGAGTCATTGAGGCCACTTGGGAGGTTTATCTGAGTCTGGGAGCGGGGAAGGGTTGTCCCCTAAGTAGTGCAAATAGTTGAGGAGCCATCTTGGAAGGTGTCCAAATTGAACAGCCCTCTCTCAACAGAGGAGGAGGGTTATAACACCATCTATGTTGTGTCTACAACAGAGTCCTTTCAGCAGTTTCAAGAAGGCTCCACACACTCATTTGCACTTCACAGGCCACCCCCTCAAGGACACGGATAAACCTCCAAGTAGCCTCAACGACTCTCTAAAAGAACGGAAATGACCACTGTCTGCAAGGGATTTAAATCCTTCCATCCCCCACCATCCAATCAGAACTGAAGGAGCTTCTGGGATGAGAAGTGAAGCATCTTCAAAGAAAAACAAAGTCCAGTTGCCTCTTGAAAAAGCACCTTTGGAAACAGCCATGACCTGGATGACCGAGAACCTCCAGACAAGGGCGGCATCTGCCATGCTTACTAGCTGCTAACCGTAAAGGGAAACAGCCAATCACCTCCGTTCTTTCTAAAGAGCGCTTCACCCTGTGTGTTCCACGCCTTAAACTATCTTCATAACTCCGTCAGCAGCGATGTATTTCAAGCAAACCAATGTGGTCTTACCTTGTCCACACCTGCACTTAAAATGAAGTTCCCTTTCTTATTCCATTTTAATGCAAATATGGGACCTTTATGCTGTCCTAATGTGCTGGCGAGATTACCTGAAAATTAAAGGACCCCAGTTATATTTTGTCTGATTTTCCCAAAAAAGAAAGGATTTGAAAATAATTCCTCCTGTCACATCATTTCGCATTTAAAAGAGGGGAAAGAACTAGTGATGTTGCTCTCACCATCTTTAGTCCATATCCTTGCAAAACCATCATACGACCCCGTTGCTAGGAGCGTACCTTCACTCTGGAATTCAAAGAATAAATATTATTCTATTAGTACCTGTTTTATAAGCCTGTTACCTTCAAACAGAGCATGCTCCCCCTGGTTTAGCTTTGTGCAAAGTGTGAATGATACACATTCCCTCTCAAAGCTTTCGCGTTTCATGAAATTGTCTTTTTTTACTTGGTCGTGTGATCACATCTTCCCAAGCAAGAAAAGTCATTTATTTGAAGAACTGCTAGATCTAAGACGAGGGGTGCAAAAGGTTTCAACCCTGAAATATAGAATATAGTAGACTTCTTTACTGACCAAGTGTGATTGGACTCACACAAGGAATTTGTCTCCAGTGCTACAAATTATTATTATTATTATTGTTATTATTTAGACTTATAAACCACTTAACAGTGCTTTAAAGCCCTCTCTATGCGGTTTACACAGTCAGCATATTGCCCCCAACCATCTGGGTCCTCATTTGACCGACCTCGGAAGGACGGAAGGCTGAGTCAACCTTGATAAATGATAAATTATGACCATAATCATAGAATACATTCATCACGTCATAAAATACATTCATCCTGTCATGAGATGCATCTTTGTATTAGGCATAGAACAGTCATAGTCATAGATAAGCAGTCTCAAAGTCATAGTAAGATGTTAAATATCACATGATGCCATCGCTTGAAGTGTTCCCATCTCCCCATTTGATCACAAAAAGAGTATCTGATAACAGACAGGTTGTGACATAGAAACTTTGAAAGAATATTTCATTTCATGCTGATCTTCTTGCAAATCTATCATTTTTTCCCCATAATCTTCCTTTAGTGAACTTTTGAGAGTGGGGTTCCCTCAACTTCTTTGGGAAAGACTTCTTGATTGTTGAGTTAATTCATTTTGATTTGACTCTTGGGTAAGTCAAAATTTGCTGCACAGAGATTCAACTGTGGGCGAACGTGCTCCTTGTTTCTGGCAAGATTATCAGGGAAGTTTGCAAGATTGCTTTTGTTCACCCATACAAAATGCTGCAATTCCACTGGCTTCCCATTCTCCACAGTCGCATTTCAGGCACAATTGCTGTCTCGTAACTTCAATACAGGACAGCACAAGCCAATTTGCAGAGACAGCTGAATTTTGAAAGCTTTCTGAAAAACTGGGTATATATGGTCTAGATCAATGAGTGTGTATATTTAATCTCCCTGGTACACCCTGCACTGAAACCTCAGTACAAGACCTCTCGGGCATGGTTCTATCCCAGGAGGAGTAAGACGTACATCTTCAGCGCTCATGGAAATCTGGAAGAGGTCACCCCAAAAATGCATGCCTTTGAAGCTCAAAAATATGGATTAATCTGAACACGGGAAACTTTGCTCACATTCCAATCCAGGGATGTTACGTCTTTGTTACTTGGTACGTCTTGCCCTCCTTCTCGTATACAGTGCCGAAGCACCAGCTGCGTAGATCCACTGGTACTGTTTTCGCTAAGGTTCCATATTCTTGCCGTTGAATCGCCAGATCTGCAAAATAAATATCTTCTTTAAAACAAAACATAATTCTTTGCAGTCAACCCAAGACTTAAAGGAGAAGAAGAATATGGAGTGTTCTTGCAAAGCACCGAGGAAAGGAAAGATGTACCACCATGCAATCGAATAACTATTCGGTTATAAGTAGTCCTTGATTTATAACTAGACACTTAGCAATCGTTTGAAATTCCAACGAACCTCCTTGTGGGTTACTTATGACCCGGATTCAAAGATTTGATGACTGGGGGGGGCCCTGTGGTCATGACCACACTACCCATGCTTGGCAACTAGGCTGCATTTATGGCTATTTACAGCATCCCAGCCGCGTGACCATGTTTTATAATGAAAACTGGCAATTACTAATGACTTTCAGTAAAACTGTTGCATAGCAAACCATTGGGTTCACCTAACGACCAGGGCAAAAAAAGGTCGTAAAATCAGGTCAGTTACGTGACCAGTTGGCTTTCAACTGTCATGACATTCGACCATAACCGGCAAGCTCCACTATGGTCATAACTCAAGGCCTGCCTGTACAATCATCCGCTATGTAGAGATGATTGCCTAACGATATTCAAACACCTTGGACTTTTAGACAGATAACCTGATGGTTCCTATCCAACCCACCAAACCAGAACAGCAACGTTCCCCTTTCTGAACACCACTGATCAAGAAGTGTTTACGGGCTGCTAATCAGCGTCAAAGTCTCTGTTTCCCACATTTCCAAATCAAACAAGTTCAAAGATATGGAAATGAAGCAGTTTTCCTTAGAATCGAAACTGGAAAAGAGAGGTCTGCATTTTCAATTTCTCTAGGAAAACATACCCTGAGGCCAACAGATCACTGACGGGGTTCCAGGCGCAGATGAAAACTTCAGATTCGTGACCCCGAAGCACCACTGCTTTGTTAGGAGGGATTTCAACGTCACCGTCCACTTCCATCATATCCGTATGATTATCTATCCAAAAAGAAACCATAAGGAAAGGGAGGTGTGTTACCATTAAATTATTGTTGTGTTGTTACCGTCATTCATTCATTCATTCATTCATTCATTCATTCATTCATGTCCTATGTCTATCTTATGGGACACCTAGGGACACCATCACTTTTGTTACAGGTAGTGTTCAACTTACAATGGTTCATTTAGTGACTGTTCAAAGTTACAACGGTGCTGAAAAGAGTGACTTTTGATACACACTTTCTGATCCTCGCAGTGGCTCCGTGGTCTTGTGATTCAAAATTCAGACCCTTGGCAACTGACTTGTATTTGTGGCGGTTGCAGTACTGGTCCCCGCGTGACGGGATCCCCTTTTGTGCCCTTCGACGGGGGAACCCGATTCACGTGACAACCATGTTACTAACTTAACCACTGCAGGGATTCACTTAACAACAGTGGCAAGAAAGGTCGTAAAATGGGGCAACGGCCACTCAACCAGCGTCTCACTTAGCAATAGAAATTTTGGGCTCAATTGTGATTGTGAGGACTACTTGCATTTAGTTCACTCTTTTTACTTTCATAGGTATGTTGTTCATGTGCTATCTCATACCTCTGTTAAAATTCTTCATAGTAAGGTTCTATATATATTTTTTAAACTAATCGAATACTAAAAGCAAAGTGAGGTTCCATATCCTTGTCATTGGTCGTGTCTACCTTTAATCTTAAAGTAAGAGTGTCCTTGGGTAATTTCAGACTACAACTCAATTCCATGGGGCCTGAATTAGGAATAATTAGGAATAATAGGAGACCTAATTTTAACTGTTCAGGAGGGGCCAGTTTGGAGAAGGAATTTAATAAATACAATACAATACAAGCTGTAGTAGACTCACATGTTGGTTTTTAAGGAAAGAGATGGTGATTTAAATTTCCTACTCAATCAGATTGGAATCATCTTAGCTTAATAATTGTTCTATTTTGTGGGGAGGCTAAGAAGATAAGACCAATAAGAAAAGCACAAAACGCTTTCATCATTGCCTTATCTTGAAAAGTGGATGAATTGCGTATGAGAATAAAATTCAGTTACAAATGGGGGGGAATCGAACTGTCTTAAAGCCAAAACAGTTTTGAAATTTATACAGGGTATTTCTTTGTGCACGTGTGACTCTTCCACCCATTCCTCCACGATAAAAAATACGTAAGCTCCAAGAGGAGAATATTATGATTGCTGGTAAATGGCAGCGTCCCAGAATAAATCTGTTTTATGTAAAATTTCTTGGCTCTCAAAAACAGTAGTTTTATCGTGTCCATCCAACTCGAGTTGAATACTGAGAATATGTAGCCAATCAGTGGCTATGATTTGGAAACATATTTGTTTGTCAAGAAAGGCTTATTAAGTACGTATTTCTCAGTAAATGAGAACAGATGATTTACCCAAAAGAGTTTTCATTGTGAGCTAGCATCCAAAAAATTTTTTTAGAAGAAATGAAAATGCTAAAAGTTTATGTTTGGATTACAAAAGCAGAAGCTGAAAGCGATCACGTAGTGTGTTTTCCATGAAATGAGAGAGCAACGCTATGCATGACGTTTGATCTCTGACAAACAAATTTGAGATGATCCTTCTACTCCTGGGTAGAAGAATAGTCCTAGTAGGCAAGAGGACGTTGCGTGCCAACATACGTTTATACGTCTGCTTGTGTGTGCGCGAAAGAGATTGAATCAGCTATTCCAGCACAATTGGCACAGAATAGAGCAGCTAGATATATTTTTGAGATATGACCATGATGGAGTCTACCCATTACGGTCGTATGTTGAGACAGTCGTTAGCTGAAACAACTTCAATCAACGACCCCATTCCTTGCTCTTCCTGATGCAAACATTAAACGAATGGAAGAGTTGTTAAATGGAGCACGGGTGCCTCAGAGGGTGGTCACTTAATAGAATAGAATAGAATAGAATAGAATAGAATAGAATAGAATAGAACAGAATAGAATAGAATAGAATAGAATAGGTTACAAGAAATGTTAGGAATACAGATAAATTTTAAACCCGTCTTTTTTTACTAGGCATATTTCCTGAAAAGTTTGATAAGCAGTATTTGTATTTAACTGTGCATTTATTTGACAGCTGCAAGAACTATTTTTTCTCAGTATTGGAAAAGTGAAGATATCCCAACAGAAGAAGAAATAATTAGGAAAATATTAGAATGTGCTGAAATGGACAGATTGACCTTGATATTGAAAGAGAAAGAAGAATCGACATACTTCCGGAGTTGGATTTTTTTCTATAGATGGGTGGGGGAAAAAAAAGTGAGAGTAGCAACTTAAATGTGTTAGAAAAATAAAAGATTGTATGGAAAAATACTAAACCCGACTCATTATATACTCACTCGACTGATGATTTTTGAAATACTTACTATGCTTTTTTATTTTATAAATAAGCAAAAAAATTATTTGAAAAAAAAAAACAGGGCGGGGCAGAATCGAATTTTTTTTATTGGCCAAGTGTGACTGGACTCACACAAGGAATTTGTCCCCGGTGTATATGCTCTTAATGTGACATACCACGATCCTACAAGTGACATACCACGATCATAATCATAGAATACATCCATGTCATAAAATGCATTCATCGTGTCATGAGATACATTTCTGAGATAGACATAGAACAGTCATAAATTCTAGATAAGCAAGCTACAAGTCCTACTAGGATACTGAATAAAACAACTACTACAGATAAGCAATCTACAAGTCGTACTAGGATGCTGATTAAAACAACTACTATAGATTCTAGTCAATTTTCATCCAAGTAAAAGAATAGGTAATTGTTGAGCAACCTGCTGCCTACACAGCAATTGAGGGCAGATGAGAGTACATAGCATGGGAAGGCAGAGTTTCGGACTGCAGCAAACAAAGGGAGACCCCACCCAAGAACTCGCAGGCCTCAACCATGCTCTTAGACCCAGCGTTGCCAAACTTACTTTTCTATTAGTTTCAGTTCTGGAGACGCACCCAGCCCTGGAGGATCAGTTCCTTACAGAGCTGTCACGGCAAAGTTCTCCGATTTTATAACAGGCTGTAGTCTCACGATACTGTAAGTTTTTTTTTTTTTTAAAGGAAGCCTTCGGCTTTTCTTTTTTAAGGAGGCTCCCCAATTGTTTGGGCAGTTTGCGGAGCCTCCTTTAAAAAAAAAAGAGAGAGAGAGAGGCTCCTTTAAAAAAAAAAGAAAACCACTTTGCAGTATATCTTGAGACTAGAACCTGTTGCAAAATTGGAGGAAGTTTGCCATGAGGCTATGTAAGGGACTGATCCCGGAGGGCGGGGCGCCTCTTCAAAAACAAAACTAATAGAGAGGTTAGTTCGGCATTCCTGGGCCAGAGTTCTTGGTGGGATCCCCCTCTGTTTGCTGGAGTTTGAAACTCCCGTCTGCTCCGGTCGCCCCTTGACTGCTGGGTGGAAAGGAAACCGGAGCCTCAAAAGAAAACTCCGGCTGATTCGCCCCGCTGCATCTGCCTAGTCTCAACCCAGCGGGGAGGGGGGATTGAGCGCTGCAGCATCTCTGCAGCCTGTCGTAAGAACGAAGGACTACAGGGGTGCTACAGCGGTCGTAACTTTGAAACCGGGTCGCGAGTAGCTTTTGGGGAGGTCTTAGGTAAACTTTGAACGGTCGCTAAATGATCTGTCGTAGGTCAAGGACCAACTAGGTGTATTTACTTCAAGGAAGACAGAGGGTCTCTAGCGTTTGCCTGTTTCACCAGCAGGGGGAGCTCGCTCTCCACAATCTCCTTAGAAGAAGTGCTTTTCAAGATTGGCAAGGTGGACTTCATCTCCCAGGATTCCTTAGCCAGCTGCTGCTGCTGCTGGCTAGGGAATTCTGGGAGATGAAGCCCATACCTCTTAAAAGTTGCTAAGATTGAGAAATATTGCCTTAGATCAACGATCTGAATTTCCAGCAGACGCAGGCAACAGCGGGTTGTAAATGCAAACAGGAAAACGAAGACAATGGCGGCTTAAAAAGAAAAATCTGTATGTTGCAAAACCACTCCGAAATAAAAGCTAGGTAAGGCGGGATGATTTCCCCCCTGTTTTCAACTTTACTTAATTTATCTTCTGATTCAATGGACTGACTTGAAGGTTGACATGCTTAAGAAATAGTCACACAGACGGCATTTCCCCCAAAAAATATTTTTTAAAAAATTAAACATGTTTTAAAAGTTTTGAGGGTTTTCTGTATGCAGAAAGTGGCTCAACTGAGTTTTTTATAGTACAGAAGCAGAGACTGGGGCTGCCTTCCAACTCAGAGGTCTTCCCAACCTTGGTCCCTTTAAGGCCTGTGGACTTCAACTCCCAGAATTCCCCAGCCCGAGTTGAAGTCCACAAGCCTTAAAGGGACCAAGGTCGGAGAGACCTCTGTTCCAACCCATTTACCATCTCTTTATTGCAGCTCCACTCACTTGCTATAGTGTGGGCTCCGTTCTCCTCTCCATTTGCAGTATTTTCGCCATTTTTCGTTGATGCTTGCTGATTGGCCGAAGCAGCTGCGGCCGCGGCCACCGCCGCCTGCTGCTGAGCGAGCTTGTCCCTGTACGCCTGCTGCCTTGTCTGTACCACATCGGGCATCACGGCGTCTATCAGCGAGAGAGACTCTATCGGCCGGCCATCAAACAAAGTACCATCCTAAAAATGCAGAGATAGAAGGCAAGAGACAGAAAGGGGGTGGGTGGGTTGGAAATATTTCATTAGCGCCAGGTAAAACACGGCGAAGCGGAAGTTAGAAAACAGGGCATAAATCCTTAACGGGCTGAAGTGAATCAATTATCCAGATTTTCGATCAACCCTATTCGCAGTGGCTCAGTGGATGAAGACGCTGGGCTTGTCAATCGGAAGGTCGGCAGTTCAAATCCCTAGCCTCGCGGAACGGAGTGAGCGCCCGCTACTCGCCCCACCTTCTGCCAACCTAGCAGTTTGGAAGCATGTAAAAAGGCAAGTAGAAAAACAGGAACCCCTTCGGTGGGAAGGTAACAGCGCTCCGTGCACCTTTGGCGTCTAGTTATGCTTGTCATATGACCATGGGGACGCCTTCGGACAATGCTGACTCTCCGGCTTAGAAATGGGAAATGAGCAACACCCCTAGAGTTTGGACACGACTAGCACGCATGTGTGGGGGGAAACTTTACCTTTATTTACTGAAACTCACACAAGTTAGGCATTAAGACTGATTTAGTGTTGTCTACCACTGCATGAAGCTGTCATAGCACACCTACAGCAATAGCACTTAAACTTATATACTGCTTCATAGTGCTTTACAGTCCTTTCTCTAAGCAGTTTACAGAGTCAGCATATTGCCCCCCAACAATCTGGGTCCTCATTTTACCAACCTCGGAAGGATGGAAGGCTGAGTCAACCTTGAGCCGATCGGGATTGAACTCCCGACAATGGGCAGAGTCAGCCTGCAATACTGCACGCTAACCACTGTGCTGCCATGGCTTTTTCCATACGCTATGAAAGGGTTAATGGGTATGCGTAGGTTGTAGATAGCTCCATGAGGGCAATTTGGGGGAAAAACATCCATTGGTTATCAATGACAGACTCGCAGATACAGAATTTTTATTATACACATTAGAAAACTACATTACATTACTTTTCAATATAACCGCCACTGAAATTGAGGCACATTTTATAACATCTTACAAGATTTGAAACTCCTTCTGCAAAGAAATCTCCCTCCTGGGAGAACAGGAAGTAGTCGCTCGGTGCCAAATCTGAGCTATAGGGGGGAATCATCAAAAGCATCCCAACGAAACAGTTTCAAAAGTTCCTGGGTGTGTCTAACGGTTTGCGGGCGACCATTATCATGAACCAACACCACACTGGAAGTCAGCATGCCCCGACGTTTGCGTTGCACTGTTTTGATGATGACCATGCACTTCACGATGCTGTTACAGTGTGGCTTCAATCCCAGGAGGGAGATTTCTTTGCAGAAGGAATTTCAAACCTTATTAGACATTATGAAAAGTGTCTCAATTGGAATGGCGATTATGTCAAAAAGTAATGTAATGCTGTAGTTTTCTAATGTGTATAATAAAGATTCTGTATCTGCGAGTGTCTGTCATTAATAATCAAATGAAGGGTTTTTCCCAAATTGCCCTCGGACCTCCCAAATCCCAACTGTGTGTTCTGTGGAAGTACATGTTCCCCATGCTGACTGGTTGATTTGACTTCCTGTTCTGTGCTTTGCTATTTGAGCGGCCCCTAGCCAGAACGTTAAAATTCACTGATGTATGAATGCAACAGCTATGCAACTGTCTATGAACAAGAGACGCATATGTACCCTCACATTTGATGTACAAGAAGTCTTCTTGAACCTTAATGCAACTGTAATTCTCTTTCTAAGAAGTGAAGAAGCTATAGCCAGCTAATTGAAAATTCACTAGGAAGCCCCCATATACTAAATCAGATCATTAGTCTGGCTGTTTACACTGACCAACAGTGACTATTCATGGTTTTAGTGAGGAGTCCATATGGGAAACCGGTGTATTAATTACCAAGTTTCACCGCAATACTCTGACATTCTGATATGAAGTCATGTTGCCTGTAGTAATACAGGTAGCTGGGACTTCACAGACACAATCAAGTCCAGAGTTTTAGTTGTAAATAGTTACTGTTGTAAGATGAGTCACCACATGACCAGATTTGATTTTATGATCATTTTTATGATGATTGTTAAGCAAATCACCATGGTCATTTAGCAAATCATGTGGGTGTCAGTCTGAACCCAACTTATTCAAATAAGTGATGAGGGATTACCAGAAAATAGCCAAACCCACCCCACCCACGCCCAGTAAAATGTGATCGCATGACCATGGGAT
>JANHFO010001542.1:51396-62046 GCA_032468095.1 Pareas carinatus
CGAGTGAGACCTCGCTGAAACGTTGCATGAATACTCTGATTCCTACACGGGAAAAGACCCAAAAAAACCCCAGAACTACGTATATATATATATATATATATATATATTCCCAATTTTATTTCTAATTTTACTTACATTGTATGAGGGGTACCCATATATTTTTCCATATTAAATAGCTCTTCCCAAAATATACCTTTTAAATTAAGGTATATATACTGTACATATATAAAAGGTATATATACTGCATATATAAAACATTGACTTTTAAACATTTCCAACTTATCAAGGCATCTACTTATGATGGCTGTCGTTTTCCAGGGTCCTGTCCTCCACCATTTGTAATTTTCCCAATTGGCTTCTGGCAAACGAAGTCAGAAGTCAACTGGGAAGCCAGATTGACTTAACATCTATGTTACTAATTTAACAACTGTCTGGGATTCACTTGGCAACTGTGGTAAGGAAAGTCATAAAATGGGGAGAGATTCACGGGTCTTGCTTAGCAAAGAAATGTGGGTCTCTCTCTATTGAGGTCATAAATCAAGCACGACCTGTAGAACTCGATCGATTCTTTCAAGTGTTGAATGCCAGGTTTTGTGGTGGGATAGAAGTTGAGGGCGGGGGACAGCTCTGGCTGAGAGATCATTCTCTATCACAAGTTTATGAAGCTTGCAATTATGCCTTACGCTTTCTCATTTACCTTTAAACCCCTGAAGAGGGAGATAAATCTGTGTTTGAAAGAAACACAACCTCAAAATGGGTTGGGATTATAGCCAGTCATAACATCCCAAGTGCATTCTGTTCCCAAGCTATATTCCACCTGTTAAATGCCAAAGCACCCAGAAAATCTGTACTTATTTGGGGACCGTTCCATTCTATTCTATTCAGTATTTATATCAGCTTTAAAGGAGGGATCCTCTTTCTTGAAGATTTAAGGATTTGAGAGTTTCAGGCTAACGTTGTCTTTTTTTTAAATCAGGATTTTGTCGTAATATTTATAAAATACAATATTGTGCTGGCTGCGAGGTACTTTATGACATGATTCGAACTTCCGATGATCGCCCCCAGACCCACAATCACAGGACTGCACTTCGGGTGCTCAGTAACTGAGCCAAATTTACAGCCATTTGCAATGTTCCATGGACACATAACTGCGTTTTATGAAGCTTTTGCCAAAACCCAGCATTTACATACAATTTTCAGCAAAACTGTGCTTACAGCAAACCATTGTTTTGCTTAATGACTGTGGCGTTTACAACAGTAATGTTTCCTTAACGTCTGCTACCCAAAAAAGGTCTTAAAATCAGATCAATCATCTGGCTGACCAGATTTATGATTTGTCACGAGTTACGACCGCGATGGGCAGGCTCCAGTACAGCCATAACTCAAAGACTACATGTATGTAGGTGCTTCAGCCTGCAAAGTGCTAATATAGCAAATAAATTGGTAGACAATAACTGCTAAATTAAATTTAGAATCATATTAATGCTCCACTCAACATACATTAGTCAATTATATTAGCCATTTCGTTATCGATAAAGGCCTCAGGCTAGAAAAGCAGGTGACCGTAAGCCAGTTAAGTGACCATGGGGCCAGTCTCTCTCAGTCCGATTCATCTGACAGGATTGTTGTTGTAAGGAAAACGGGAGACAACTTCTGCAAAAATTCAGAAAAGCTATTGATCACCATGCGGTGCTTTGTAAAGACACAAAAGAATATTTCATTTCATTTTCATTTTATTGCATTTATAGCCAATGGCCTCTGCACAGATGACAGATATAGAAGACGTGCAAATGTTACTAAAGAATCTGAAGATAGCAAGACTACAAAGATCACACACACGTCAGCTTCTAACCACCACTGGCATTAATGTGTGTGTTCAGCTCTCTTTTTTTGCATGCTGTTCTTCCTTGTACTTAGGAGTAGCCATTAACTGGAGTGATAGTTGATTTATCACATAGTAGCCTCTCCTGCCCACTGATCCAGAAATGTAGTTCTCTGAAAAATTGTTTATTTTTGTTTCCCAAGAACATTTATTTATTTAATTGAATTTTTATACCGCCTTTCTCCTCAGGGCGGTGTACAGCAAATTAAAATACACAATGACAAACATTAAAACATATTAAAACAAAATATTAGAAGGCTGTACTGAATAAAAACCGAATATGATATCAATTTAAAACCAAATTAAAATCAATTTACAATTATAAAACAGTAGCTAAAAAGCAGGAGGAGGTAGGGGCCGGACTAGGCCAGTCCAGCTTGGGCGAATAGATGTGTCTTCAGGGCGCGGCGGAAAGCATGGAGGTCGGGTATGGTGAGTATTTCTTACATAAGGGATCCCTTTAAAATGATCCAATCACACCAAAGTTTGGGGGGAAAGAAAATCTTTTCAGAGAACCCTAAGTGATTTGTACTTTGATATAAGTTGCATTTAGGAAAAGAATCGATCCATTCGCCTATTTGGTCTGAAATAGAAGGACATGCTAGATAAAATAGCCGGAGAGAAATGGAGAGGCAAGGGGATTTCCAATCCATCAATGCGGTCGGGAGGTGATCTGCCACAAACTGCCTGAAGTCTATTCTCATAAGAGCCACAGGGCGCAGGTAAGGTTAAGTTATTGTAGCTACATAGATCCTTACTTATAACAAAAACCAGGCTATAATGAAAAACAAAAATCTGATCTATAAATAGGTGGGCGCCAGCATTAAATCTCCTATTTCCTTTTTCCATCTTTTTTTAAATGGACCGCCTACTGTCTGCTTCTCTTGACACCCTGGTTACTGGTCAATGCTTTCAAAACAATTATTTCTAGTCCAGGTTCTTTATTTCCCACCCAGCTCCAGCTGTCACAAGGTGAAAGTTTTAAAACTTTTTGAGACTGATGCTGGATCTGCGCATGGTTAATCTCATAGATTACTACACAAAAGAAGGGACCAGAAATGTAGACTTTTAGTTCATTTCCAAGCATGTTTAAAGCAGTGGTGTTGGTCTACAAGGCTTTAATAAATTCTAACCCCAAGGTATTTTGAGTTGATTTTTATTACAAAGTGTGTGTTGAGCAGAGGTAGAAAATTACAAATTCTTGTTGTAAATATTTAGCAGCGGAAAGCTGCAGGATTCATTTCTTTCTTTTTAAAAGCAGAATAAAAAAAACCTTCTCCATGTCTGAAATAACTATAGGCGATCATGATATTTGGTGACATATCCGAACAAAAAAAAATAACTCATCACTGGATTATTAGAATTGAAGGACGTCACAATTGCATCGAAGTTTAACATTCGTTTGGAGCTACTTCTCTAGAATAATACTCTGTATTAAGACAAAGGGAATATATTTGCAGATTTATTTATTTATTTATTTAGATGTATACCCCGCCCTTCTCCCAAAGGACTCGGGGCGGCTAACAGGCCTAATAAAAAACACAGTACACTACAACACAGTAAAAACAACAATAAAAATATTAAATAGGGCCTAATTAAAAGATGGGAGAAATGATAAAATATTTTCCATCCGAATCGTAAAAATAGCTAACCCAAATTTAAAACAGGGGGAAGTCATATAAAAGCAATTTTCATCAATACCTGTTTTAGCATAAAATTAATCTGGTTAAATTACTGTTATGGTGTTATTATGGGTAGCACTTCACCACTGCTACTCGTTCTTTTTTAGACAATGTTCCTGGAACATGAAATATAACCCAAGGAAAAAAATGAAATGAAAAAATAAATAAATGATTCTGTCGATCCATGCATGAACACGACTCTTAAGAATTGGTATCCTGCCAGCTCAGAGGTGTTTGTTCTTCCCTGGATCTAAAAAATTTATGTGGCCAGAACACACACGATAACTCCATCTGCTAAGTCTTGGCCTCCTACTGCAGTTCAAGTTTTCTGAATATCTAGAAATTTAGCCCCGAAATGTATTTTTATCATCTTTTTTTCCCCCTTCTTGGCATAGTCATTTTTGTGTTTGGCTTTTACAGCAACAGCCTCGCAGCGGTGGTGTCTTTAACAAATCACAATGACACAGTAATGATGCATGTTGATCATCACCATGCCAATCCTGCTCTATTCCATACTTGTTCTTCAACAGCTGACCCGAAGTTGCAAATTGTGTCATTTGTGTGATCATGAACCATTCATGTATCATCTCCCATCTCCTCCTGTGACACCCACATCTTTCAAGTTATCGGTTCAAGAAGGAAGAATCGCAATGCTCTTCCGATTAATCACAAGTTGCGGAACTTAATATAGCTTAAGTCTCTGCTTTGGCATTCTGCTGCTCCTGGGAACAAATCAGCGAGGAAACTGAAAATCTGAACGCAATATGAGGTCATTTATTTATGCTAGTTATCCTGCCCATTTGGAAGAAGGGTGGGAAGCACAAAGGGGAGGAAAGCAGAAATAACACAGTAATAGTAGTCGAAAGAGACCAAGAAAGAAATAAGTGGAAATGAAGGCAGTAGGATCAAAGTTCTTCACATCTTGCGCCAATCCTTGCATAGTTAAAGAAGAATCACCCTCAAAAAAATAATGGCAGTGACAGCGTGCTCAGAGAAATCCGGAGATTCCCAGAAATGGATACTAAAAATAGAGAACTGAAAATGAAAAGAGCAAGAATCTTTCGAAATACTGAGTATCTTGTTTAAAAAAATGGAAAGGAGATGAGAGAGGAAAGAGTGAAGGAAACAAGAGTTTTTTGTCTTTCAAAGCCTTTTTTGAAAGCACCCAAGCCCAAATGCAATACCATCTCGGAAGTTAAGCATCCCCACAAATTGGCAAGACATTTTAAATTCCATATACCAGGGGAGAGCAATTCTTATTCCCAAGAGGCCACAAGAGAAACTGGTACCATTGTGGGGGGCTTCCACTGCCTTCCCACTACCACCGTGGGCCCAGACGGTGACAGTCAAAGGGCCGGATGTGGCCCGCGTCCATACTTTTATGTACCAGATCTGCTATTCAAAGATGCGTGCTTCTCTCCGTATTATTTCAGTTCGCATTGATCCATACTATTCAGTTTTTCACAGTATAAAAAAAAAATCAATCTCTGTGTATTTTCATTCCATTTATTACAGAAGAGAATCTTTCCATATAAAGCCAGGAACAATTTAGGCAACGGATGGCTTTTGTTGGGACTGTGTACCAGAAAGAGTTAGTGGAATTCGTAGGTATCCCTATCCCTGATTAAAAAGAAGTATTAAATTGCTGTTTCCTGCATCACAGATAACCTACTTACTTCAGCTCTCAAAACGGGCTATCTTGGAGCCATTCTCCTGAAATCACTTTCCTGTCTACTTTGAACAATGAATTCACATTGCACCCAGATATGGAAACAAAAGGGATTCAGAGCTCTTTCAGTGTTCTTGACCATCAGGTTGTGGTCAAGTTTGTTTAAATAAATGCAAGGATGAAAAATAACAACATTAGAGATGAGGAAAGGGGCGGGGGATGAGAATCTTGGAAAGCTTTCAGTTATTTAAATAAATAAATACATCAATGTTGATGGATTTCCAACAGGCAAAAGATTTCTTTATCACGTTGACAAAAATTAAAAGAAATGAAAATCAGAATGCTTCCAACTAGCATCTTTTTTCCCAAACTACATATAAAACATATTTCAAACTTCGCAGAAATAGTTCCTCAGATCCCTCCAGCTGAATTTATACTCAAGCATAGCATCCAAGAGTTAAATAAACTGCTGTCTATAACAGTGTTTCTCCATCGTAGCAACTTTAAATTGTCTCGACTTCAACTCCCAGAATTCCCTAGCCAGCATGCTGTCAAGACTGAGAAACACTGATCTATAAACCTGATGAATACCGGTTTGGACATAGGTAATTTTACTCTTTCTTGCATTTTCTACAGAGAATGGGGAATATAAGGTCAGCTAGCACAATCATTCAGATGGCATGGTTAACAAGGAGGCATGCTAGGAATTATAGCCAAGCAACATCTGCATAGCCATAATTTACCCATTTTGCTATGCCATGTGAAATAAAAAGTCTCTTGTTTTATCGGTAAATTGAACATATGCCATTACTTTCAACTAAAATAAAATCAAGACATAAGTCTACTTTTAGCCAAAGGACAAAGAAATGTCATTGGCTTGATGGTATTTCCAGAACAGAAGGATAAAGGAGCAAAGAAAAAATTGTTACAAATACGATTTACAGATCTGTGTTATGCCAATATATTACATTTTGAGAAACATTTTTTAAAAAAGTTGGTAGATCAATTTTTGGGAAGTATATAAATTTAAATCTCAGTTTGTAGCTCAAAATTGCATTGCTGTTACTGTTGCTTTTTCTGTATCACTCTTCTCAAGGAAGGAAAAAACAACATAAGAAAACAGTAATAATAGTTACAACTGGAAGGGGGGCTGCCACGGAGAAGGCTCTCTCTCTCTCTCTGTAAATCACACCAATCAATGAGACACAAATGGTGGGCCCTAACAATTCACACCCAATCTTACTGGATCTGCAGTGTAACATGTACCATTTAGTCATGCCACTTGAGAATATGATAGCCACATTTTACTGTTATTATTATTATTTATATCCCATCTTTTATAAGAGGAGCTTAAGAAACATACATGATTATCCTGTCATATATCCCCATAACAAATGAGGTGAAATGCAGTGGCAAGTGTGGGGGAGAGGCAAGGAGAGAGATTGAGTGACAGTAATAAGATTCTATGACTTAAGGTGTTCTACAAATGGCATACTAAATTGCTGTAAGCCATTCAGAGTTGTTTGTTCTATGAGATGGGAGACTATTTAAACTATATCGCTCAAAAAAAAAAAGCTGTTTTCCTAAAGTTTAATTTAACTACTATAACCACTTTGGTTTTATTCCTATAAAAACACCTTGGTTGCATTCTCCATTCCAAGATGTCATTTTCTGGATAGCATTTTTGGAAAGGCTTCATATAAATTAATCTAACCAGGAGGATGTTAAGGAATGTTTAAGCTATCCTGGTTCAGACAGAATTGTAGTTGGTGCACGAGTCATAGGATACAAGCATTCCTTGTTCCTAGGGCCACCAATTTTGCCAGAAGTGCTACTTCTTCTAGGAGAGGGTAATTCCCAGAACTGAGCAGCACCTAACTTTAATTTGAATGGAATTTCATTTCTTTGGATTCCGTTTCCTCCAGGCAACTGCCCAACATCTGCATAACCTCTCTTGATTCTGGTGGAAACCCAGTGATAGGTTAAAGGGTTATAAGCCAGCAGGTCACTCTGAACTCCAGATATCCAATGACAGCCCCCAACAGCTGAGGCAACATAAAACCCTATGTGACCCCAGAAAGCAATTGCTCTTAGGTTACAGGTTTGCAAGTAAGAATGGAAACACTACAACATGTGTTTCTCCAGTTTTCACCTCTTGAAGCCATTCCACCAATATATACGAAGAAAGGCTACGGGAAAATCATTGTGAATCAACACAATAGTACTTCTTCCCCCAGCCCCCCCCCTTTAATTCTGCAAGACAGACTAAGATGAATCTCAGGATTATTATTATTATTATTTTAGTTTAATCTTAATTCTTAGTTTCAAAATGAATTCCTGAGATAATTATTACTCACCAGACTCTTGCAAATATCTATATACGAGGAAGTTAACCTCATCACTGCTTATACTCATCTTTATTCCCGCTTAAACCATGAGGTCACGATGAAGGATATAACCCTAAAAAATATAAAAAATACAGCATGTTAGCAATACGCAGTAACTGGATTTTTGTCCAGAAAACTGATACATTGCACTTAATGTAGTTATGCCAAAAAAGGGGAACTTTTTCAAGTCTAGTAAGAGAATAAGTTGGGAGGTGATCATGCACAAAAAAAAGCAAACAACTATTTTCTACCCTACCTCTGTTTTTTTTTTCTTTAGTGAACGGTTACAAGCATATGAATATTCATTAATAAGAGATGAATTTCTGTTCAGTAATCTACTGAAAAAGCTTCACATGATATATAAGAGGGAGTCATCATATCCATAAATTTCTGGCCATCAATAAATTTCTAGCCCTTCCAAAATATTGTTCTTGCTGATGATGACGACGACGACGATTTGAACAAAGTCTCATGAGAATTAGGACACGACTTCAGGAGTAAGATTGCTGAAATCCTGCAATCATCATATAGGATTGGGGACAGCTTAAAAATATATGTCTATGTCCATCCTTGCTATCACGTGAAATCATGCAATGCAATCTGCTGCCCCCACAAACATACACAGATAGACATAGAATAACGGTTGAAAGGATGCGTTATAAAAACACATTTAGAAGATACTTCTAATCAATTTTTGAGGGAATGGATAAACAGGTCAAAATATGAAAACTGCTGGAGTGGAAATAATTCAGTCTCACACCTTGTAGAGCAGATGCTGCTGCCTTAGTTTTCGGTAAACTTCTAGGTACAATTCAAGAAGCCGGTTTTCACTTACAAAGCACCACATGGCTTAGCTTTCAAGTATCTCCACAGCCACGCTTTCCAGTTGGGACTGTCCCGATCTTGCATTTATACTGGATGAAATATTCACCATTCCCCAGCGCTCCTGAGACTGTGAGCTGCTACTGAAGTTAGTACTTATCCTTGGTGGCACCAACACTGTGTGACAGCCCCCCAGAGAGGAAACCCCCCCACTAGTCCTGCCATCCTCTGGCTAAAACAAAACACCTTCAAGGTTCCTCTTTGCTGCCATGTAGACTTTGCCGCCATTGACTTTGCCATGGATACCTCTCGCCAACCCACACGCTCCCACAGAACGGGCCTCCTCAGGATGCCGTCGATCAGACAATGTCGACTGCCGACCCCCAAGAGGAGAGCCTTCTCTGTGGCAGCTCCCACCCTCTGGAATGACCTCCCCCCTGCAATTCGTACTATCTCTGACCTTCCGACCTTCCGCCCTGAAAACCCACCTATTCCATCTGGCGGGTCTGACCTAGCTGTGCCCTGGTCCTCCTGTTCTCAATTTTGGAGTTTTGGATGGGTTTTTTTTTTAAAAAAATCAGTGAATTGTACATCTTTTTCGGCCTGATTTAATCTTTTTAATTATGCTTTTATTGTCTGTATTATAAATGTGTTTTATTTGGCCTGTTAGCCACCTTGAGTCCTCCGGGAGAAGGGCAGGGTATAAATAAAATTCTTATTCTTATTCTTTTTCTACGATATTTTTATCTGTCCACATTTTTTTCATAACATCATAACTTTTCATTTCTGTTGGTATTCTAATTCTTTCTACTAATTTTTTCCCAATCTTCCTCGTGTTTTATTCTTTGCTTCTGGCTTATCTGCGACTAAATGCTGTGAACCTGCAGCACTGCTAGTCAGACCTTTTGAGGATTTGTTTCCCAGTCTCGGGGTGGTCGTCACCTCCCCTATGACTGTGGAACATCCTCCCTTCATTGCCTCTCTGGGGCAACTTAGGTTCGGTTCCAGGCATGGAGTCAGACCGGTCTACCTGCTGTCAGGCAGTTTGACTCGATTCAGCTGAGGAGCCTCCCGAGTTTGTTGCCTTGTGACCGCACTGTTCACCGGAAGTCCTCCTGGTCAGCATTTTCTGACAATGGCCCATTTCATGGACCTGCTGCTTGACCAGCTTCTCTAAACAATCAGAAAGTGCTATTTGTGGTTCATTTAGCATTATACGTAACTACATCAACCTTGCTTGTAGTTCCCAGCTACCTCAAATCTTTACTTCAAATTATGGCTAAGTATACAGCAGACAATATAAGAAAGTTTAAAAATTTTATTTATAGGACTGTGAATGTGTACGTATTTAAATATTTCATTCAGCTAATTTTGAACTTCAGTTTAGAGACAATATACAGTATGCAAAATATCATTCCTTCCAGTTTTGGAGTTTCAGACCTAAGTTCCTTTGCTGCAGTGTTCATGGAAACAAGAAAATAAAATCATACAGTTGGAAGAAGCGGGATTCCTTAAATAAATCAGAGACAAGGTGTTGTGGAAAGCTGATAGTTTGGGAAGAGAAATGAAAAATGGAAATTATCAAATGTATAAATATTGATTATGTGCCACCAAGTTATTGTTGACTCTCAATGATCAGACAGATAGATTTTCTCCAGGATGGTCTTTCCACAGCCTGGACCCTCAAGACTTCTTTGCTTTGCAGCTAGTCATCCTCTTCTCTTTCCTTCCACCTTTTCTAGCATTATGTCTGTAAGAAAAGGGTTAGCCTTACACAATGCGCATAATGGAATTTGAGCTTGCTTGTTATACCTAAATGAGAACTCTGAGTGGTTTTGTTTGATGATTCTTTTGTTTATTTTCTTGGCTAACCATGATATTCCTCAGGAGTCTTCTCTAATATTCAAGATTTCTTCTATCCTGCATCTTCAAAATTCAGTTTTTGCTTCCACTGTATACAGCAGAGAAAGTCATAGTCTGCATGATTATGATCTTTGTAAGTATAGACATAACATCACAGGTCAATCTACAGCAGCGGTGTCAGAGCCACTGTCATTGCGGGCCAGTGCCATGGCAGCCATATCTGCCTTGACCTGCCCTCCCCCCTTACACACCATGATCCCCTGAAAACCGCTGCCAACTCCCTCTGCCCCCCATAATCCCCAAGGATACCATCTCATGGACCCCCCAGACCCCACTGCGTCCCCC
>JANHFO010001542.1:135632-148596 GCA_032468095.1 Pareas carinatus
TGCTTTTTATATTTGGTTTTAACTTTGTTGTATTGTTGTTTGTGCTGTTATGTTATTTTACTGTTGTTTTTATGGCTGTACACCACCCTGGGTCCCTTCGGGGAGAAGGGCGGTATAGAAATATGATAAAATAAAAAAATAAAATAAAATAAAAGACTACTAAGCTTATAAAAAGAAAACTCCTTTGAGAATGCTGTCTGAAATTATTTACTATCAAAGAGAAAACAAATGTAAGTTTTGGAAGTTGTAAGGAAATGAAGGTATTTCTGAACTGCTACGCCGCCACACTACATTTGCAACGGAATACTGGCTGCACTTAATAGCTGTCCTTTGCTACTATGAAGTTATGGTTACAGAGCATGGCCATTCATGAGAGGGTCAGTTTATGTAGCCAATGCTATTAATAGTGAATCCCCTTACTCGCTCTTCTCTTTTTCTCTCTCACAGACCTACCCCTCGCCGTGTCATAAAGACATTATTATCCCTTCCAATTAATTACCCAAATTAAATAAGTCTATGAAAGGATCAGAAATACAATGACCGGATTCCAAGTCAGGTGTGGGCAATTAATTTTCTCAAGGGGCAACACGTGTAGAGAGCCACCGATGGCCAGCCTGCTAATGTCCTGTCCCCTCCTACACCAACTCGTGCCAACACAAGTAGCTCTGGGAATATATGTTGTAACTTCAAATGGTGACTAAGTGACCGGTCGTAAGTTGATATATACTGGTAATGTTTCCCAGCAATTTTTAATGACAGACCAATTTAGCAAATTGCAGAGGCAACTGACAGAATTTTAATCTGGCAGCACCTTGAATACTGTGTTTCCCTGAAAATAAGACCAGGTCTTATATCAATTTTTTCTTCAAAAGACGCATTAGGGCTTGTTTTCCGATTAGGTCATATTTTTTAGGGAAATACGGTACTCAATGCGTCTGTCTGGCTGACCATCTTAACTGGGGTTTATTTTGGGGGGTAGGGCTTATATTATGGGCATCCTGAAAAATCATGCTGGACTTATTTTCCGATTAGGTCTTATTTTCAGAGAAACGGTCTATCATACTTGCCTGTAATTTCAGGAAGCAGTCAGGACAATGTCACGCCTTCTACAAAAATGGTCTGTCTCCCTCTGGTTCAAGAAGAGGAGGGTTTACAAACTTAAATCAGACAAGAGCAATTACAGCCATCAGCAAACACAAGACCTCCACACATGAAGACATTGCTTCATGACACAACACAAACCAGACTACTGGAAAACAATAAACTCAACTCACAACAGCACTTTCTTCCACAACGAGGGGTCGGAAAGCTCCGCCAGAAAAAGCTTTAAAAGGAGTGATGTACTTTCCTCATCCTCTACTACTCACTTTCCTATCTAAAGGTTTTCCATGCATAGTTCATTTTGCATCAGGTGTGATAGCAAGAATAGATCCAGTTTTGACAAGAAATACAATCATCGTTTGTGTCTAAGGGCAGTTAGGAAAGAAAAGCATAATTCAACGTAACTCACATCTCCCTAGGGTTATTCACAAGACAGATGGAGCTGTTATACGCATTTGCAACTGGGCCCCAAGTCGAAGTAAGTCATGATGCATCTATCCATTTCATCTGGTTTTCGGAGAAGAACACCATCAACCAAATAAGATCCCCCCAAAAAGGTTTCTGGCAGAGTCCAAACCAGCTCCAATTATACCACACACCCCCACTGACTGTAATGCACACTGGCAGGGACTTGATGCCCAAAGGCGTGCTTGTTTATTTTATTAACGAAAAGGAACTGCGAGAAATTGCCAACCTATTCCTTCTCTTGGGTAATTCAGTTCCCATAGCCACATACACAGCTCAGCAAGCAACACAGAATTTCAACAATGCTAGCAAAGTATGCGAGCTCTACAACACTGTGCTTCACGACGGGAGAGTATGATGTCTACTGATAAAAAGCTACGAAATACATATAGAAAAATATACGTGCTGGTGGTGTAATACCATGTTGGTGAACCTACCGCACACGTGTCGGAGAGGGCACGCAAAGCTAAGTCGCTCCTCAGCCGCACATATGCAGAAGAGAGTAGCGTCGCCGGGCGATGACATCACGGGGCCATGTGCATGCACAGAAAGGGTAGCAGTGGTGCCAGGCAATGACATCATGACTCGTTCGGGCACTTGGGGCTCAGGAGGTTAACCATCACTGGTGTGGTATATACTTACTTCCCTGGCACAGATTTCCATGCTGTCACATTCAATGTTATATTACATATCTGTTGATGTTTCAACAACAGATATGTGGAACCGACTGCAAAATTGTTCTAATTCATTCACCAAACTGCCTATACTCATATCCAATGCGTTTTCTGTAGCATCAATCACCTGAATGTTTTCAATAAGCAAGATGCTGAACAGAAAATTAAACAGAAACTTTAGATAGCAAAAATAAAACATATTGCAACAGAGCAGCTTTTGGAATTTCCCAAACCTACGTATAAAACTTTTGTATAATCACATACACTTAAAAAAAACAGAATGCTGCAACTGATGAAATTGGATGCTCCTTTAAAACCGGGGGAGGGGGGGAAAGGAATGTATGCATCATTACATATTTAACTATAATGCAATTCTGGAGGACTTTTTCCAGAATTTGACATCATGACAGTTATAGATTATTATTTAATCTATATAGATAAATAACCGGGTTGTACAAATCATTCCAAAGAGATGCTTGGGAATGTACAGGAATATAGAGAGAGTAGGTCCAAATTATTCATGCAATCACATTCTTTTCCTGGTTTATACAGATGGTCCCACATGCATGTGCCTGAAAGTCACATCATTCTAATATTACGCATACACAGTCTGAAAAAGTTAATGGCTGCTTTACAATTCAAAAAGATTACCTGGGAATCATTCTCCTCACCACCTCTTCTGGTGATTTGCGCAACCTTAATAGGCAAACGTGGTCTGGCTCCATTCAAGTTATTCTATCAAACCCTGCCAACTTGCAATCTAATCAAATCTTCTTACAAGTAGACCTGCCCATATAGGATCGCACTGAATGCATCAAAAGTTCCCATTGAATGGAACACAGGACCTCTGAGATAGAAGGGCATCGACAAGGCTCAGGACTTCACCATGAGCAGGGAAGGCAGTGACACTGAGATGACAATGACACACATGCACACGTAAGGCCATGGGTACACAATTCACATAATCCGGGCGATGATATCATGGTGCACACACTATGTGATTGTGGGTTCTACGGCACGTTTCCATTGGTCAGTTAGAAAGCAGCCATACAGAAAGGCAATGGAGAATTTTAAAAGGAGGGGGTGTTTCAAGTCTCCAATTCATTAAAAACGTTTACCAACTGCCAGAGGCAACCCTAAAAGCCCCGTTCTCCCAAGCATAAGGCTAACCCCGTCTCCCTGTCCCTCTCTCTCTCTTCCCACTTCCCATCATCGATTCGGAGTATCTAAGCCAGGATTTGTTGGCTAGGGAATTCTGGGAGTTGAAAGTTCTTGCATCTTAAAGTTGCCAACCCCGGAAACTCTGAACACTGCACTCACTACATAGCACTACTTGACCTACTGTGGGGTTTAGACCCCTATGGGCATATGTGCAAATGTTTTCAGAACTATGGTGCATCTTTGATGCTGCTAAGACTTGTTCCCATTTGGGGTGATCGACGACAAAGAAATGCTTGCGAAGGATGGGGAACCGGACCGGCCCCAACAGGCAAATACTTTGAGGCGGCTAGAACTGTGGCATTGATTTCTGAAATGGGGGTCTGCTTTGCGGCCTCACCTTTTGTCTCAGGAAACTGAATAGGTACAACTGGACAACTATCCCATTTTTTTAAATTGGGGCATGGTATCTTAAAATCCAAAAAATTTGAGGTTAAATTGTTCTTCCTAACATCATGGCTTATTGAAATTAGATTTTTTTTTACTCAACACACACTTAAGAATGTCAGCCAACTGAGTCATTAATTTCTGTCTTTTTCTTTGAAAAGGAAAAGATACACATACTTGTGTGCATTAGTCCTCTTTAAACATTCCAACTTATTCAAATAACGTGAAAAACCAACTCCACTAAATGGAGTAGGTAGCGCAAAATCAAAGAAACATATGCAAATACAAACTGCTATACACACTGACCTTTAAATTAAATTAGATCCTGATTCCGGGGCCCAGAATGAAAAGAATGAAATCATGTTTTATTTGTAGGACAGTGAAACCCCAGTGTACTGAATTTTGATGGGGGTCGAACAAATTCTCATTTTTTTTTATAAAACTTGCATTGTTTGCATAATAGAGTAACCATGGATGACATTTTGTCCAACTTAATGGACAGTTAGAAATATTGTTGATTTTTGTATATGCAACAAAAATTTCAATACTGGGATTCACCTAAATTTTATGTACCCTTGTACATCATGTGGATATTTCTGTAGATTGATTAGGCATGGAAACATAATCTCCTGCAAACTACAAAAATAAAAACTATTTTCAGCAACCGTTCAATCTGTAATTTGGAGTGCATATAGTACTTGCTTGTTCTTAAAGAGGCTCTTTAACATAATTAAATATTTTTAAGTCAGGTATTTCTGGGAAGATTAAACTGTTTCTTGTATTGGAATTTCTTAATCCATCATGTCCACTTGCCAGGTTTTCTATTTAATTTAGAATAAGAAACCACTTTAAGAATGAAGCAACATTTATTTGGATTTAATTGCTTAAAACAGGATTAAATTTAACCCATCTCCAAATAGTCAGTTAAATAAAGTGCTCTCCACAGTGTGATAAACCACAAAAACAATCAGGTAAGTTATAAGGGGAAAAGATTTCTATCTATTATAAATAAATCTATTAATTTATAAATTAATCAGGCCTCCCAATTCAACAATGATTTTTTATATACAATATATGGTCAACTGACTATTTCCAAACTATCATGCATAACCTGGGAAACTCTTAATGAGACAAGATACTGTAGTTTAAATTCCAGAAAAAAGGGAGAGAGGAATGGATTAATCACAGGAAACAAAAATGAGAATTTATGCTGCATGCAGGGATGGCGCTTAAAACTTCTCTTAAAAACATAAGGAAAATCTTCCAAGATAAACTGTGGAATTAATAGTTGCTTTTCTACACAAGTGGGCAAGAGATCGGAAATGGCGTTTCGGAGATAAAGTATCTCTGAAACAATTAATCAATTATATTAAGAGATTATGAATATTTGGATTTATGATGTACAAAAGTATACTTTTCCTATAATGAATTAACACTTTCCTGTCTAATAACAAGACATACTTAGATAGACTGCATAAAATGATTAAAGATAACAAGGATGGAAGAAATTATATACTGTTTCCTTCATGACCACTTCACATTTTCAAATATGAAGCATGGAAAATTTGAAAATCACTTAAGAAAGAGCCCTTTACTTTACAGTAATTTTTGTTTGGAAAAAGGAGATGTTTTTAAGAATGGATTTTATTTTAAGCGCATAGTATAAACAATTCAATAAAATATCATCTGCTGAATTAAATAATACTATTTCAAATAATGCTATAAATAAGCTATAATCATGAAGACTCCTTCGGACCTGAAGAAACTAGTGCGGAAGAAACTGACCAAGAATTTCAGTTGTCTTCAAAACCAACGAACCCTAGACTTTCATGATACTTGCTGACTTCGGATAGCTTTTGATCACATTTGCACAGTTGTTTGCTCAAATAATAGAATCGGGGCACCATAGGAGGGCAGGGGTCCCCAAACCATGGTCCCTGGACCGGCAGTGGGCCACAGCGGGCCACCCAGCGATTTTTAAATTTTAAAAGTTTCTTAAATTTTTATTGGCCTTATATAATATTTCATTTTATTCCGGTTTTAGTTTTTGTATATGCGTATTTTAAGGGCTGCTCACTGCCCCAAGTCCTTCGGGAGGAGGGCGGTATATAAATTCTATAAATTAATTAATTAAGCCAAGCCCAATTGACTGGATACAGGCAGCGTGCAAAACCATACCCCCTCTGGTCCACGGGAAAACATTTCTGCAAGGAACTGGTCCCTAGTGCTCAAAAGGTTGGAGGCCACTGCTGTAGGGAACTGAGAGGGGGGTAACACACTGTCTATTTATTTATTATTATTATTTAGACTTATATACCGCTTAACAGTGCTATGCAGCACTCTCTAAGCGGTGTACACAGCCGGCATATTGCCCCCAACAATCTGGGTCCTCATTTTACTTTACAGTACTCTCTAAGCGGTTTACACAGTCAGCATAATTGCCTCCAACAATCTGGGTCCTCATTTGACCGACCTCGGAAGGACGGAAGGCTGAGTCAACCATGAGCCAGTGAGAATCGAACTGCTGAACTCTGGATGGCTAATGGCAGCTGGCGGTCAGCAGAAATAGCCTGCAATACTGCTTTTAACCACTGCACCATCCTGGCGTTCTAACATCAATGTCGGTCTTGTCTATGAGAGTTGTTTATTGGACTTTTCAACATACAACATACATGCATTCCCATCAACCTTCCTCGCTCACAACGTATGGTAGAGAAAGAAATGGGGAGGACATCTTTCATACAGACAGTTCTTAACTTAGCCACTTTGCATTTTGAAACATTTTCCCTGAAAACTGGCATTAACTTCCACGTTCAAGACAAACGGTCCGTAGCGAACGATAGGATCATTTTATAACTGCTGCTGCAAAAAAAAGGTCATGAAATGTGGGGCAGGTTTGAAGGTAACCCGGCTTTACAGCTGTTACAACTGTAATGGGCAGGTTCCATTACAGTCATAAGTCAAGGACTATTTTTGCTCACTAGTTTGGACTACCAAAACCATTTCTGATCATAAAGTGAGAACTGAAGAAGCGTCCTGGCTGAGAAGCGAAACGTCTTCAAGGAAAACAAAGGAAGTCCAGCTGCTTTTGTAAAAAGCATCTTTGGGACAACCATGACCTGGATGACTGAGAATCTCCAAAGACATTCTGATCATAAACTGATGATTCTGGTGTCAGAATCAATTGCTTGAGGACCTCTGATTCCATTTCCACCAGTATACTTCAACAGAGTCCACTGTATCCTGTCACCTCATGGAGTAAAACTGCTCCAATGCTAGAATATTATCTACAGATACTCAAGAGTATCGCCCCACAGGGAGGGCCTCCTTAGGGTGCCAACGATCACTGACCTCCATGCCTTCCGCCGTGCTCTCAAGATACATCTGTTTGTTCAGGCAGGTTTGCCCCCCTCCTCCATTTCAGATTTTAATGAATTAGGTTTAAAATTGGTTTTAAGAATTCACCATTTTAAATTGTCAGCCCACCAATATTTACTTTTAATGCTGTTTTTAATGTATGTATAGATATGTTTCTATTTTGGCTATAAACCACCCTGCGTCCGTTGCATGGAAAAGGGCGGTATATAAATTGAACCATTAATTAATTAATTATTTGATTGATTAATTAATTGTAAAGTGTGTATGTGTGTGTTTGTTTTAAGTCTGTGTCACATACTGATCTGGGTGTAAACTACCCTATAATTTGATTTTTCAATAAATATAAGCAGAACTGCCCTATACGTTTCACAAAGTTGCCCACAGGGCAAATGTACATATTTTATTTATTAATCCTTATACATACACACTGCCAGCTCCAGGCAGTTTACAATGAAATTTTAAAAATCAGAAGTCAATTCACTTCAAATCGCTGTAGTAAACAATAATAATATGGCGGGCCCATCTACAACAGCTCATTAAGCATAAAGAAATCATAAAATAATAGTCTTTGCAACCTTGCAAAATGCCTGCAGAAAAAGCACAACATACACAGTTTAAAGCAGGGGTCCCCGCACCTCTGGGGCCACTACTGGGCCACGGCCCTTTCAGAACCAGGCCGTGCAAGCAGCGGGTAAGCACGCATGCGCATGTAATGCTCAATTTGCACAAACCGGCTGAAAGAAGTGGCCCCCAACCTTTGGGGCACCAGGGACCATGGGGAAATGTGTTTCCGGACACCAGGGTATGCAGGCGTGGTTTTGTGTACCGCCTGCATCTTGCGCATGGGGCTGGGATTATTTGCGCAGCCCGGTTGCTGGCGCTCCACAGCCCGCTGTCTCTCGGCGGATGTTTCAAAAACATGGGGACAGAATCCTGAGGCTTCAGCTCACACATGTTCCACCGGTCAAGCAAATTCCACCTGGAGAAGACAATCCCTGATGCACAGCAACCCCAAAGCCAAGTGACAAGGAGTTTTATTAGCTAAAGCCAGCACTTTAAACTGGATTTGGAAACTTAATGAGAAGCAACGAAGCAACATAAAATATCAGTCACATTGCATTAGAAGAGCTAAATACGGCACCTATTTCAACTTTATCTGAAACATATCCCGCCTCTTGGAGGAAAACGTCATTTTTCAATGGCTTTGCATTATTTGGACATTTTATACCTGTCAATCAGACATTTTAGAATATGCTCCTATGGGAGAACAAGCACTATTTAATTGCTAGTGCACACGTCGTAATTGCTAGATCGTCAATTAGCATGCACTCTTGTTCAGAAAGTATACAAATTAAGAGAAGATGTGCCTTGATTTAAAATCAATCTACCCTGCAACCATTGTCTAAAATTTTACATGACCCATCTGGGTGGATAAAAATCATGAATTATTTAAGGCAGCAGTTTTTTTTATTGTTTGGGGGGGGGGGAGAATCAATCAATTTCTCTTGATCAAGGGTAATCCCTCTACATGCAAATTTGCTTTCACAGACAATAAAAGTCAAGCCATCCAGCTCTTGAGGCTAAGCATTATGAAGGCCTGATGATAAGCTCAAATTAATTTTCCATACACTTTGTATAAGGGAGAAAGATCACAGCTTATCTCAAACGAGGCTGATAGTGTTGTGCTTGGGTTTTATTTTTGGCTCCCAAATATGACAGTCTGTAAGACACTGAAGCGAGCCAACACAACATCACAACTCAGTTACTGATAGGTATTAGCAAAGAGTCCTTGGTAACAAGGATGGCGCAAATATGAAAGCAGCGTGCAAAGATGTAGCGATGAACACAAAGCCACACACCCACAGATGATAAAGGGTATAAAAAGTTTCATATACAAGATAAAGGCACTGTCCAATATTCAATGTCAAGCAACAGTCCAATAAGTCATACACAGTCAAGCAGTCAATACAGTAGAAACTAGCCAGGATAAGCAGCAAGCAGAACAGTAACACCGGAGCACAGATACAGCAATGGAGAGAGTAGTGCTCTCTGGCTTCCTGCTTCATAGCAATCCTGCTTCTTGCACCCAATCAGGATCCTGGTCTCAGTAATTGCCATGAGTCCTTATGGTTTACAGCCATATATGGTAAACCAGCTGTTTGGGCTCTTAAAGTAACCCTAACATGCACATGAAGTCAATGTGTCTGAGATGCCTCCCTTTCTGTCATTAGATGATAGCCTATCATACTTTTCACTTTTTAAAGAAGTACCTTTTTAAAATCTTTTTTAAAAGATTCTTTTAATGAAAGAGAAATCTATAGGAAGTTGGCGTACTATAAAGTAAACATGGCAACTCTTAACATCTTTTTCTCCCTTTCATTTCCATCCTCCCCCCCCGGGATGCTCACACTTACCCCCATTTTGTGCATCGGCATGATTTCAAAATTTGGCACCTCACAAATGTTGCCTATTCCTGCTCCAATCTCATTTGAGGCATCATTCCTCCTTTCATCTAACCTCCACCTCACGTGAAAGTAGGTGGCGAAGCAGGTGACTCCCTTTCTGTCACAAATGTGTCCCACATTCGCTGTGGCCATTCTTGATAGTTGCATTGGTAATGTTTCTCCAGTGCAGGCTATATGTCTTAGAAGCTGGGAGGGTATTGAGGTCCATACTAATGCACTAATTCTTCAAAATGCGGGATGATACTCTATGGTAATTTCTTCTTTATCTGCAAGGGTTTGGAGTGGATATAACAGCAGAGGAAATATAAGTTTCCCCCCCTTTTCTTTCAGAATCTCTCATAAATTAGTTCTTCATTAGTCCCCTGGGACTATAATTCTTCCTAGTTTTCAATTATCCCCCCCTTTCCTCATTATTATTTCCACAAATGAGATTTCTGTCTTTATTCTGTCCGCATTCTACAAAACTCTCTGCTGAGATTATATTTTGAGGAAAGAAATTCTATTCCAATAACTTCTGAGCAGACATCAATATCAGCTCTCCCAGATTCTGTTGCTGCTTCTTTAACTGGAAGAAGTCCATATGTGAGTTATTTTGTGATAATGCTTCAGGGGAGTTCATTAAATATATCACAAAAGACATGATTGGATTATGGAACAGAAGTTGTCTCAGCTGTCCAGCTTCATTCTTCTTTGATGAACGTCATTGGTGTACATTGGATTCACCTAACATGCCCCCATGAACTTGGTGCAGTCTTTCAAAAGTTAAGCCCATCTTGCACATGAAGTTTTCTTGAATTTATTTACATCTATATGAAGTTTCTTAAGGGGAACTCTAACAGAACTTGTCTTTGCCTTAGGTTAAGTTGTTGTTTACCAACTCAAGAGAACAGTTATATAACTAAATCTGGAATAGATTGTAAGAGTCACACTAACTGAAAGGAAAGCTATAGTAAAACTAAAAAGTCAATAGGGCAAAAAGATAGATGAAAGAAAAGTCTGCTTAAACTTCAACTTAATCTATTTGGATCAAAAATAGTCTGACTCTAGGGGACGCTGCTCATCTCCGTTTCTAAGCCGAAGAGCCAGCGCTATCCGAAGACGTCTCTGTGCTCATGTGGCCGGCATGACGAGATACCAAAGGCGCATGGAGTGCTGCTACCTTCCCACCAAAGTGGTTAATATACAGCATCTGTTTTATAAGCAAAAAGACACACTTCCTTCCTGAGGAGATCTTCTCTATATTCTGGAAATTTGTACTTTACTATAGAAGCTGTATATAGGGGACGTGGTGGCTCAGCGGATAAAGACGCTGAGCTTGTTGATCAGAAAGTCAGAGGTTTGGTAGTTCGAATCCCTAGCACCGCGTAGTGGAGTAAGCTCCTGTTACTCATCCCAGCTTCTGCCAACTTAGCAGTTCGAAAGCATGTAAAAATGCAAGTAAAAAAATAGGGACCACTTTGGTGGGAAGGTAGCAGTGCTCCGTGCGCCTTTGACATCTCGTCATGCCGGCCACATGACCACGGGGACGTCTTTGGACAGCGCTGGCTCTTCGGCTTAGAAACGGAGATGAGCAACGCCCCCTAGAGTCAGACTGACTAGCATGTATGCGAGATGGGAACCTTTATCATTTTATGAAAGCTGCTGGGTGGTTGTAGAGATTACATTAGGTCTTTCGTTCTTTCGCATCTCCTTTTTAAAATTGTAAATACCCTCCTTATTCTTTTTCTCTATCTCAGGTCTTTTTATTCCGGTGTCATTCTTTTGCAGGTTTTTCTTTTTGTTCATTTCCAGTTTTTAAAACATCTCTTCTTTCTGTATTTCCAATGTTTTTAATTGCATCTAGATCTGAATTTCTGATTTTATGTGAATTCTGAAGGTTAGATTCCCTTTGGAATTCTTGAGCTAGCTGCTCTAGCCTCTGACAATACCTTCCTGAGCTGTATAATATGTCCCCCAATATTCTGCTGGCTTGACAGGCAAAGACATTTCCCACTTCTCAACAGCATACAAGAGAATTGTGTCATCTAAACTAACCCTTACAGGCTAAAGCTGGAAATAAAACTAACTTTTGTGCATGAGTAATTATTACATAAGAATTACAATTTGGACAAAAAAGAAGAAATTGGAAAAAATTGTCTACCAATCTCCAAAAGGACAAAACTGTTCTTAAAAATAAAAAGTGAAATGAGGAAAAAATGATTTTTTAAAAAATAATAATGATGCTTTCTAGTGTCCACTAGATCTCATCTTTAATACTATGTATGCACCGTCCATGCAATAAGGGTAAACCAGGTGTCACGCTTCATATGAGTCTAATACTCCCTGGTCCAAGCCAGAAAAGTGAGAGCCTGTGGTGTAGGGACTAAGACAATAGCCTAGCTTTTAAATCAGCCCAGGTTCGAATCCCAGTCTGGTCTCCCAGCTGGGGTTAGGGTATGGCTCAATGACAGCAGATAAGCTAGAAATGACCATTGGAGTCTCCCTCCCTTTTCCAGAGAATCTTTCTTGTTAAATAGATCATTGATAACTGTTAGATATTGACACTAAATAAGAACACAGAAGACTTCACTCAAGTCCGCCTATAGAGCAGGAAAATACTTCAAAGGGATTGGCTGGCCTCCCTGGTAGTCCTCTATATAAGGAAGCGCTGCCAGGGAGCCAGCAGTTGGATACTATGCAGCTAACAATAAAAGAGTTGTTGTTGCAAGCCATCTCCAGTCTCTTACTTCAACCCAGCTTAACAGTAACTGCCTACAATGGCCCTAGTTTGGGCTGTAGGGACAGACACAGAACTGGATGTTCCATCCCTGTAATCAGGGCAAACAGGGAGTCAGGCCTCATAAAAGTCTAATAGTCCCTGATCCAAACTAGCAAACCATGAGCTTTGTAGTGCAGTGTCCAAGGCAATAGCCTAGCAAGTAAATCAGTCCAGGTTTGAATCTCAGTCGGGTCTCCCAGCTGGGGTTAGGGTATGACTCGATGACAGCAAATAAGCTAGACATGGTCATTCAAGACTCCCTTCCTTTTCCGGTGAATTTCTTCTGTTAAATAGATAGATCACTTGTAACTGCCGGCAGTAGCCCTGGTCTGGGCGGAAGGGCAAATACGGAACTGGATGCTCCGTCCCTGGAATCAGGATAAACCAGGTGTCACACCTCATATGTTTGCAAACTGGACCAGGCCAGATCCTCATTTGGTATCTGTTAGATCTGAAGGGGCTTGGGTCCGATCGCTCAAAGGAACAGGCTGGAGAACCTCAGTGAATCCAACAGCGTT
>JANHFO010001543.1:4226-23561 GCA_032468095.1 Pareas carinatus
TTTCTGTCAATATCAACATTACCTTTTTTCTTTTCTAAGGTAGCTCGAAATGACACACTGGTCATCCTCAAGGCACATATAACAAACAAAATCATTCTTCTAATATATATTCTAACAATATCATCTACCAGAATTAACCATTACATCTTCTCTTCAGGTATGTTACTCTACCATCAACTACTACACACATTAACTAAATTTTACAAATTATCATCTTCGTCTCCTGATTACATATATCTCTTCCACAGATAAAGACACACAGCAGCCACATCATTAAACAGCCACGGACAAACAACACCACTACATTTTAAGAAATAATGCAATGACTATGTACTACAACTTATTAACATGCCAAATTATACAAAACCCGTAGCAGAGCACAGGTGCAAAAAGCTAGTAATATATATAAGATTCTTCATAGAATCTGAGTTTGGAGTAATTTGGTCTCTCTCTAAAGATCAATTGTTTCTGATCTATAAATAAATCTAATAGTATGCCTGACTTGTTTTCAATGTGAAAAATAATATTGAATGATGAATTACAATCTGATGGATTTTGAAATGAAATAGAGTCTAGGTCCAAATATTATACTGATTGTTTTTAACAACACTCAGCTTTGGAAGACAACTATTATTAAAATCAAGATATGAGTAATAATCTCCCAAAACGTGCAGTACACTAACACTTAAGGAATTTATACCAAATGTAACTAATTGTTTGTATTGCTAGGGAGACTGAATTTTTGAATTAAACTATCAGAGTTTGTGTTATCAGCATATTGAGATAAGGTTTAGGAATGAGATGCTATTCTTTCAGTTACCCATACACTGGTTGTTTCCTATTCTATTTCACCATGTCAAGCCTTGAAGAGTAACCAGAACCTCCAACTGGTACAAAATGTGATTGTGCAAGCAATTTTGAGTATCCCTAAGATTGCACATATAACATCTCTGGCATACAAGCTGCACTTGGTGCTATTTTGCTTCTTATAATTCAAGATGTTGATTATCGTCTTTAAGACTTTTGTGGTATTGTACAGGTGACCAGTCATTCCAACTGTATTGTCCTATCCTACCCATCAGGCAAGGAGGGTATCTTATGGATCTTGTTGGTTAAAGAATTTCACCTGGCAGAATCCAGGGAAGAAACCTTCTCTGATATTGCCATACCCTAAGGAACATCTTGACACAAAGGTGAAACAGCCCCACACTCTTCTGGCCTTCATTGGCATGGGGGTCAAAGAATGTTAGGCAATAGTTGGTGCCATAAAGTTATTCTTTCCAACTGTATAACTTTTAATACTATAATCCTTATATTTATTAAAATTTTAAACTTTTTTCTTATTTAAGCTTTGATTCTGACATGTTTTTATTGCAAGCTGCCTGGAGTCACATAGGTGAGATAAGTAGTATGAAAATGTAGAAATGAATGAATTAATGAAGATACCGTCTTTTCTCTAATCAAAGAAGTTAGCTTGGCCATCTCTGCAAGTGCCATCACCTTCACCAACCATTCCTCCATTGTGAACAGTTTTAACCTTTATGCTTTTCAACATGGAATAATCTTGCAGCAATTATCATGTAGAAAAATGAAGTTCCATTACTTTTTCTACTTGCCTGTACATTAGTCCCCAAAGAAAAGCCACTAGTTTCAGTTGTATTTTAACCTTTAAAATCTTTTGAATTAATTGTATTCTAAAATTGTATAACTCCTTTTCTATGAAGAAAAAAGTAAAAGAAAATAACAGTTACAATAGGTTAAGTGAATGAGTGGAATTGCCTGCAGAGTATTAACTGCAGAAATGACAAAATATTAACAAATTAAAATAAACTTGATCTATGCTGCACACATCTCTCTATCCCCATAATTAACACATAATTATTCAAGTAGAATTTTGCTTTGATACTTGCAGATTGTGTGTGTTAAGTATGAAGAAAAATGGATACATCTGCTTGTTAAATGCTGTATTTTTAAAATATTAACAACATGTGACAACATGACCAAACAGAAATAAAATTCAACAATTAGATGACAAGGGTACTTGTCATAGGCCTAGCACTTAATTTTTCATATGTATGGCTGTTAAGTAGGCACCATAGTTTTGAGTGATCTGCTTACAATATAATGTAGGTGCCATTATGTTTTGATAATAGAATATCAAATGCCTGAGAAATGTAATAAAACCTTTAAGGCAGATCTTAATGTGTTAATGGACAAATCACATAGTCATGCTAGAGAACAGCTATCTTATGCTAGAAGACCAGTGGGAAGCAGGGAATAGAAATACAACAGAATCATTATCCACACTCACATACCATAATCACATTATTTGATCAATAAATGCTAAAACTCTGGTGACATCTGGGCAAAGGATCTGGTTATAAAGTTTGAATTGACAATAGGCCATTGCAACTCTGCTTCCTTGTCCTTTGTCCTTAGCTAGTTTTGAAATCTAAAATACAGTGCTGGAAGAAACGTATTTCTCTTCATCTAACAAGACTAAGACAAGACTCTTAATGTAAACTGGATTAGCTTGTATATTCAGGATCCAGCTAACAAGCATATTATTATATCACATACTACTGACCAGACTCAAATTTTATTAAATCAAGTATTTACAGTAACAGTTTGCAGTTTAGCAATTACTTGTTGAAAATAGTTATATCTAAAGAACCATTCCACTCTCCTTACCTAAGAATTATTTTCTAGTAGGTGGGAATCATATCTGAGTAGTTGCTGGACAGTACTTTTCATAATATTTTAGTTCAATAGCAAAGTTACTGGTGAAATTGCAGATACATTGTTGGGGAGTGAATTAAAATCCAGAAATCCCTTTGTGAGGTTTACCGATGGATTATAGCACCTGTCTCTGCTAGCATACTTATAGAATGAAACCGAGGGCGTAGTTCTAATCAAAACACTTTAATTTAAAATAAAATAAAAACTCTAGAAACTCTAATCTGAGTAATAGGCTACATTTTGGCAGATAGTTCACTCCTGCGTGCTACCTGGCAGGAGTTCAAAGAGAAAGAAGGATAGAAGTATTTGGGTCTTGCGCAGAAATATCTCAGGTCACAAGGTCCCTTATCAAATATTGTCATGGTTACATTGCTGACGTAAGCAGCAGCAATTAGATACTGTAGAATACATAGAACAGATGTACAGGTCATCTGGCAACTGTAGAACACCGTGACATACATTGTAAAATACTATACTTTCACAGATGATACTGATATATCTTTCCCTTTGGGGGAGAAAGACATGAATACATATTTCATTATAGATATTCTATAATGCGTAAGCAAAATATATGATTAATTTAAAATACTAATACTCTTGACTTGATATATTTTAAATAATAATGGCTTTAAATAATATAAACAATATAATAGAAACAATTTAAATTATTAAACTACAGAAGAATATAAAAAACAGATTGTGAAAGGCAGTTATGATTTGGTTCTTTGAATGCCTAACTAAAAAAAAATGTCCTGCAATTAAAGTAAAGAAAAAGAGGAAAGTATTGTTTCCTGAAGCTATCTAGTCATTTCCAGTACAGAGCAGAGGTTTTCAATCTGTGGTCAGGGGACCCCTTGGGGTCTGCGACAAATTTCCAAGGGGTCCGCAGACAGGTCAAGAAAAATTTGGAAAAAGTAATATGCATGAAATGTTGATTAGTAATTAGCTGAATGTGTGGGAATGGGGTCCTCTATGTAGCAACGACATGTTTTGGGGTCCGCAGCTTAAAAAGGTTGAAAACCTCTGGTATAGAGAACCAGAAGGAATAACCTCTTTTTATCTAGGAAAATCATTCCCTTGCTTTTGCTAGGTATAGGTGGATTTGGGGTATGTGGGAGATGTCTTGACTTTACTAACTTATTCAAATGTATACATCTTTATACATTTGAAATGCATTCCAATAGAAATCAAAATAAAAGTCTGTAGGAAATTATATTTACAGAGATCTAGACTACCTTTTACAGAGATCCACTAGGATGTTAGATATAATCATAGCACTAATATAGTATTTTATTATGAATTACTGCTTCAAGATGTGACCTGCAAAAATCCTAAGAGCTATCTGGTCTCTTTTCAGCCATCTATTGGCCATCCAAATTCTTGCAGCCCTTGTTTTAGTTGAGGGGGAAAATATTTGTAGAACAAAAATGTGACATGATCTTTCACAGATAAATAGAGGTTATCCTGGTTGCTGTCAGATGGTAGAAAACTGCACAATTTATATGGCAATGAAAAGCAATGTCATTCAGTGAGAGGTTAAATCCACACAAAACAAGCACACTATGCATCTGTATTATAGCTTTTTGAGGAATATTATTTAAAGGCATCTGATGATGAAAAGGACTTAAAAGTTCATGCTATAATTAATTTGTTTTAAAGACGCTCTTTCTTGATCCTGAGAATTTTTAAAACAAATAATGGGATCCTTTTTTCATGATATTAGAAGCCAGTCAGTCAAACCAAGATGATCATTTTGTAATAGGAGATAAATGAGTTTGATCCTGTTTCATGCTCTTGTCTGGATGGAAAGTTAGTAGCATATAATCAAGAGATGGAAGAAGTCATCTTGGTCATTGACTCCAATATACCCTTATGAGCAGAAATTGAAATAAAATAACCTTTGACCAATGAAGGGTAACTAATCATCTTTCTGGGTCATTGCTTACAATGCTGAACTGCTCTTATTGTTGGGGGATTTTTTCCCCATCTGTCTTCCTTTAAATTCCAGTATCTATAGCCTGCTCTCCAGAATATTAGGGAGTATATCTTGACCTTCTTTTGTGAAACTTTTTTAGTATTTTAAATGTACTAAAATAGTCCCACTTCTGTCATCTTTTCTCTGGGCTAAATGTAGCTTCTTCCATTTTTCTTCATCAACTTTAGTTTCTGGTTCTTTAATTATCTTTATTGCCCTTCTTTTAACCTGTTCCGGTTTGTCTGAATCAATCCTAAAGTAATATGTCTAGAACAGGGTCTACTCACTGTAGAAAATGACCAAAAAAAGTAAGTTGGAATTATTATCTCATATAACTGGAAACTATTTTGTTGATGCAGCCTAAAATAACATATTCCTCATTTCACATTGCCCTCTCATGTTCAGTTTGCTATCAACAACTCTTGCAAGAACTTTTTCACAATAAAATTGTCAAAATATTCTCATTCTAAACTATTGCATTTAATTTTTGTTTGAAAGTATGAAACTGTATGCATTTGTAACTTCTCAAATTGATCCTATTATTTTCACCTCACTCTTATATCAAAATTATTTTGAATTTTATTTTGTAGCATTTGCAATAACAACAAACCTCACAAATATTTATTTCCAGTTCCACCTCATTCTTCTCAAATGCTTTTTAAATGGAAAAGATAAGTGGCTTGAAATATGTTTTTAAAATAAATTTGTTGATGTATTTCACTATGCTTAAATCAAATAGCAAAAGAAATATCCAGGAACAAACTCTAATTATTGATGCAGTGTAAATCTTAAACTAAAATTAAGTTTTAAAAATAAAGGAAGACTTTAAAACTCATTTTTAGCCAGATCTTCAAGGATCATTTTAAGAGTGGCAAAGGAAAACTGTTCCAGAAGGCAGGCACCAGAACAGAGAAGTCATACTGCCTAGGTCCCTTCAAAAACCCTGTTTAAAAATAGGAGCTGAAATATGTTCATTTTGTCAAACGTTATCAGACTGACAAAAACAATGAGGGAAAGGTGTTTCCCAGACAATGACACCCTAGGCCATGATGATATTTATAGATCACTTGCACCTTGAATTGCACCCAGTAGCTTATAGGTATAGCTAGTATAACTCATGAAGCAAAGATGTTACATGGATATATCAAAATGTGTTCATAACGGTTGACACTGACACATTCTGCATCAGCTGGAACTTCTGATGTAAACCTGTCTATTGGGCCTAGAGGGCATCTCCAATACATTAGGAGTGTCTTCTGTTAAACACTTCCACTTTATCTGAAGATCTTTTCAATACAAGCATACTCTAAATAACTATGGGGAGAAGAACAAAAGCAGCCTTTTTGAAGTTATTCATCAACACCAAGCAATGGACAGAAAATAGACTAGACTTAGCAATCGACATGGCAATATATCCAGTAAAGTGAGCTACATTATTCTTCTATTTAAATTATCATTGATTCTAAAGGAATAAAGATCCATATTGACTTTTTGTTCCATTCTTAGTGGCATTTCCTTATTTAGAAACTTACAGAGATGTGATTAGGAAAGGGAGACTATCTTAAGTCACTACTCCAAATTCTACAGCTCACAAATGAACTTTATTAATCTAATTCTACTCCTCCTTTACCACCCTCCAAAAATAAATAAATAAAAAGGAAGCAGCAGTGAATACTATATAGACCATTCTGAAGCAGCATTTTAATTCTGTGTTCTTCTTTGTCTCACATGAACACGCACATAATATAGTCTTTTGATAATCCTTCACATAAGTTTTTTGACTGAACTTTGATTTTGCAACGACTTCAGGAAATTGAATTTTAAATCTTTTTAGCTCAAAAGGATTGCCTCAAGAACCACCTGAAAATTTATAGTCATCAGCTATATTTTAGCATATGCTTCAAAAGCTGTCAGAAAAATACCTACATTGGTAAATGCTTTGATGAAATTTTCAGAAAAAAATCCATCTGCATTGCTGCTCAGTTATATTTTATCTCTGTGACAGTTTTTTAAAGATCTTCTATCATATAGATCAGTGTTTCTCAAACTTGGCAACTTTAAGATGTGTGGATTTCAACTCTTAGAATTCCCCAGCCAGCCATGGTAGGTAATTGAAGTCCACACATCTTAAACTTGTCAAGTTTGATAAACATTAATGTAGATCTTAAACTTTACATAGAAAAACAGGATGTCGTCCAATATAACTCAAGGAGCAGAAAGAGAAGAAGATATATCTAAGCATATTTACTTACTTCATGGAGAAAATATCAATTTGTAACAGGCATATATGTTAACTGACAGCATCAGCTTGCTTTCTAATAAAGTGCCAGCTACTGCAGAATGTAATAACCAATCGAATAATATATGGCTTTATATTTCTTCACCACAGGCAAGGAACCAGAACATAAAGATGCTAGAGAATAATTTCTTTCTCTTTTCTATTGCTTCAATTTTGTTTGGGCAAGCAATTATTTCTGCTTCTATTTGCAGAAGGTTATGTATTCCATTATACTCCACATCATACTGGGAATGCCATATCTTCACCTCTGAAAATATCTAATGATCTTTAGAATGTCTCTCAGAGATGATAAGATCACACTCAAAGTTCTGATTTAATACACATAATTAATTTGTTTTAATTGGAAGACAGGAAGTGAATGACTATATCTAGTAAATAGACTTTTTAAGATTCGTAGCATTTTAGTTGGAAATGTCTTTTAAGAGTTAAATGTGCAACAAATATAGAACACACAGTATTAAACCAATGATAAAGGTACTTTTAGCTTTTAAAATGTAAAATATTGTAAGAAGTATTGACAAGGTTCTACTTGTGATATTGCTATTTTTATTCAGTGTTTTTAACTACATGCAGACATGAAATTAAAGTGTGATGGATAAATGTGATGTCTTCATTGGTAGTCTATTAAAACTACCTCTTAGAATTAGTTGGGAGGTTGCAGTGCTCTTAAAAACATGGAAGTTGAGAAGCTTTTGATGGTGGGCAAACACTTGACATGTTTTTGAGCAAATAAATAAAATCCACTTCCTGAGTCAATTTTCTCTTTTTGTTTATCTTGTTTCAGCTTCACTTGTACAACTGTTCAGAAATAGCAAGCCATGAACAACATTGGGTTAATGCCAAATCTTGCACAAGGGAAAAATTCTACAGTATAACTTTAAAAACCATGTATCAATAGTGATACCATACCTGCAGATAATCTTGGATGTGAATGACTTTCCCATCATTAGATCTTAGTCTGGGGTATTTTAAATATATAAATGTCTAGAATTCAGTACAGGCTTTATATGATCATCAATTAAGGACTAAATTGAGTCCATGGGCTAAAGCTGAATCACAAGTATTCTGAAGCGAAAACAGTGAAGTGTGGCAACGATGATGATTTTTATTGTGTTTACTACAAGCTACAATGATTCGATGGAATTTTATCCCACTGAGTGTCAGTCAGTCAATCAGTCTTAATTTTCAAATTTTCTAGACGCATAGGATTACACTTACCATCTGTTTGGTTCCAACAAAAATGTTATTAATAAAAAGATATACAGCAGTAACAGCATGGAAACAGTTTAGAGAATAATAGAGTTTTGATATTCACTTTGCCAGAAGAGGTGGGACTGAAAACCTTACCTTTGGAGGGACTACAATTCCTAAAGTATGTTCTGTATGACTTCAGGTAATTCTCTATCTTAGTTGTCTTCCTTTTTCTGTGCTTTTTTTCTTACTGCCCACCCTATCTATTTTCAGAATCTACTCTTGCTTTTCTTTTCTTGCCTTCCCCTTTCCAGTATTTAGTCTTTTCCAGTTTAGAATCCAGTTCTGCTCACTCCTTACTACCTCCAGATTGGTATCCAGACCTGCTGTTTCTCTTGTTGCTATCCTTACTGTTCCTACTACTACCACAACTACTGGTGTTGAACAGCAAAAAGACCAAAGTTCATGGCCTATGGGTAATATAACTCTTAAAATTATACCTGTGTTTTATATTTCAATGAATGTTGTGGACTTTAATCAAATAAAACTTGTACAAGTTAAAAATAGAGCTTCTGGATGATGTTGAATCAATTATTTCCTCTCAGCTATGGTCTAAACATGAACTAAGGATGAAACTCTCAAGGGTGTTGTGAAAATTTCTATTTCTATGTTTGTCTATCTCAAGGATGGAGATAATCTCAAGTAATCTAATGCTGCAAACTGATGCATAATTTAGTTAGGTAAGAATTTTGTGCCATTAAACATAAAATGAAGTTTCATTCATATATGAATAAACATGGACAGAAATGTACTACAAAAGGTAGAAAAAGAAATAAAATCTATTCACCTTTTCCAACTTGGGCTTTGTTGATTTATAATTCAACAACCTGAAAGCACTGTTGAATTGCACATTTTGTAGGTTTGTAGCAGCTTCTTGACTACTAAGGATTGGAAGAGGAGAATGAAAAGTCCAGAGTCCAAAGCTGGGCAACAAAAATGATGCAAGATCCGAGGGAAAAAGCATATCAGTAGAGATTGAATGAACTGAATATGTACAATCTGGACGACAGCTGGGAACTAATGGAGAAATTCAAAAGTAATGTTAGAAAGTATTCCTTCATAGAAACAAATAGTGAAAGCTTGGAACCAATTTCCAGTAACGGTAGTGAGTAACTGAGTTTAAACATGCTTGGAATAAACACATGTCTATCACCCAACAGCAACAAAAAACAATATAAAAATACTTTCAAAGGGCAAACTCAATGGACCACAGGTTCTTTTTCTGCTGTCAGTTTTCTCTGTTCTAAAAATTGCACTTCTTTTCTTGCTCGCAGTATCTCTGATAGCTGAAAGTTTGTCCTTTCTGGAGGAATAGGAGCAAATGATCATTTGCAGTATGTTGTACTAGTTCTATGCTTACTTCAAAAATTATTCTGAAGTGTTTCACAACTTGCATGGGGATCTGGGTGGAGGACAAAAAAGTCATGATGGTGCATAACTGCAACAATGTGATCAAGGCACCACTCCTCTGTGCTGTGCAGGTAACAGATGTAAAAAAAATTAGGCTGGACATTGCCAAGCTGTAGCCAGCATTTCGCTTTTTTAACTGCCTCAGTGGATACGTTTTGGTTTTCCTAATATGTATAATTATTTTTATAATGAAAAAATACCACAAACATAAATCTTTACAATGCATTATGATATCTGCTTTGAATTACAAAATCTATATAGTACTAAAACTCAACTTGTATTTGTGTTGATCTGTTTGTAACCTCAAGGTAGCCTAAATAGTGCAACATACTACCAATTTTTAAATCAAGGTATCAAAATCTACTGACTTAAGAAACCTAGGACCCATTAGTTCTGTGGAATTGAAATTTTCATGGAATTTTATTTGCAAAAGTTTTGTTTGCAAAATTGTGGCTGTTGTAATGTCCATGTGGTCAAATAAATTGTGGTTTTTGATACCCCCTGCCAACTTCTCACAAGCCAAGTCAATGGGAGAAAGCCTATATAAATTTGTAAAAGAAAAAAAACAGCTAGAAATTTATTAACCAGAAGAGGGCATATTATAATTTCCAAAGCTTTAGCTATCAATATTTTTTATTTGCTGCCTTCATGTGGCACATTATATAAAAATAACCCAGACTTCCCTAACTTGGTTTTAACAGCACTATAATTAATTTTACATGTTGATTTCTTCAAAAGTGCTATGGACCATTTTTATATACCATATATTATACCATTGAATGATGGCCCATGAATAAATGAATCATGACATCATGCTCACATTTACCACAGTTAGGATCAGAGGTGGGACATTGTCTGAAAAGAGTACAATTGCAAGTGCAGTGAAGAAAAGAGGGGTAAGGCATTGACTATAGCCTTATTATTGATGTTGTTGTTATTCTACTACCATTGGCTAGATGGTGGAATAGTCCATTCTCCCATTTTCTCCTTTGAAGGTCCAAAAAGTTGTGATGAACACACACATGTGACAGTAACTCAAACACTGTATTAGAAACAGATCCCCATGAAAGTGGCTAAACTAGGGGTTCCTAAACTGCAATCCTTTATGATAATAAATGAATTGGGTGACACCCTCTACCCCCTGAATATAAGTAAAGATTTCATTGACTATAATTATTACAAACTGCATTTCCAAGTAACTTTTAATGCTTGAATTTAAATCAGTTAATCACAAGAGATTGAGGTGATTATAATTCACATTTATGATTATACTTTGTATTTTTTTTAGTCACTGATGTTCTGAAGATATGTTGAGCATATATTTGCTATTGGCATAATGACAGATTTGATATTTTTAATTATTTATCACATTTGTATAGCAGCCTATCTACATAGAATTGTTGTGTGTACACTTCAGTGAAATTTAAAGGGGGAAAATGGCAATCATTCCATTCTGTTCTATTGAAAATTTATCCTGTTATTTTGCCATGACAATTATTAAATATTACTATGTAGAGTTATCAATGCCAAATGTTTAAGACATTTAGACACTAATGTAAGCCATCATCCTCATTATTGTTCAAGATTAGACATTGATCTCAATTCATTTAACTTTCAGAATTAAATGCAAAGTTGAGTCAATATTAGAGTTTCTTTTGTGGTGCATTAAAAATGCTACTAACTGCTTTTCTAATTAGCGGCAGAGTGTATTTGATGTTGTGGTTCATCACTACCTCCTTTGAAAAGCTAAGTGTCTCCATACAGTGCAAATGCAGTTCTAGTTTGTAGCAAAACAGCATGTCCTTAAACATTAGCTTTGCTCACTGCAGTAATAATCATTTTCATGTAGTTCATTTAATCCTTTAAGTACTCAAATGTAAAATGATGCTGTAGGTACTTAAAGGATAAATGAGGTTAAAGCATTCAGAAGGACTAGAATGTTCCTGAAGCTCAAGCTGGCATTTCATACATATGGTTCATCTACTTTGCTTCTCTCTAAAAGTTACAACGCAGTATTTTCTTTCTTAAAAGGACTTTCTATCAAATTTCTATATGTTTCCATTAAATTATATTTGTGAATCAAAAAGGAATGTTGCTTTCCATTCTTTTTCAGACTATGAATGTTCTGGACTGATTCTGACCACTATGTTGCATTAGTAGCAAGAAGGCTATGACTGTGGTTAAAGTATGAGAATTTTCCTCAGCTGTGGAAATTTATTCAACCTATTTCAAAAGATTACTGTTTTTGATGTAAAATAAAAGGTAAGCCTATTTAAGAAACATGCCAGATTGAAAGAAAAGCAATAGTTTATATTATGCTTCCCTATAAAGCTGTCACAATGTCACCACAGGATTAATATTATCAGAGGTTTACATGCAAGTTCCACATTGTTTCCCTTTATTTGCTCTGGGTTGAGTGAACTCTGCATAAATGTCTACTAGAATTAGCTTGACATAAGACCAGTAATGTTATTGCAATTTGCTTCATCAGAAAGAAACATCCTATTATAATGATTAATAGTGCATTGAGCACTGAACAAATGCTATGAAATATTTACATTAAAATAGGATTATTATTTTTTATTAAAACTTCTATACCGCCCTTCTCCCCGAGGGGACCCCAGATAATGTTCGTAAACTAAAACTAAACTACGTACCACAAGCTACATAAAAGTGAAGTAGACAGTATTATGGTCCTTTGAATTCACAAGTGATTGAACAGCAGCATCCAAAGGTTGATTATAATTAGTGTTGCATCATCCTGGAGTGGAATACTTCGCTCCCAAGATCCCTAGGTTTCCATTCTTGGCTCAGAGCTATTCAGCATCTTCATAAATGACCTAGATTCTAGATCCTAGAGGATGAAGCGAAGGGATGTTTATGCAATTTGCTAAAGGAGAGGAGCTAACACTTTAGAGGGTAAAATCACAGTTCAAAACAACCTCAACAGGCTTGACCTTAGGTCATATTAAACTGGACAGTAATCAACTTTGATAAATGTAAGATTCTTCATCTGAGAAGGTGAAATCAGAAGGTCTGGTTTAGTGGCCATGTGTCAGAAAAGTAATTTGGATATTGGTGGACCACTAGCAGAAAATGAGCAAGCAGTAACATTTGGCTGCACTGCAATGATATTCCATGAGGCAATTGTTCCATTGTACAATGCAATCATTGGAATACTGTATTTGTTTCTGGGCAATATACCTAAAAGCGACATGGAGAAATTAGAATAGATTCAGAGGAGAGCAACTAAGGAGGGTGAGGAGTCTGGGACTCAAACTTTATGTGAAGAAACTGGACTTGTTTGGTCTACAAGACTAAAAGGAGACTAATGGGGGATATAATAGCAGTCTACACATTTCTAAAAGTCATATGAAAGTAACGTCAGGACAAGGACAAGGATCCAAAAGCTAAAATTGAATGAAAAGAAATTATGAATGTTAGAAAACATTTCGGGATGTAAGAGCAGCTAAACCATAAAGAAATCTGTGTAAATATTCCTCACTGCCACTTTCCAAATGGGTGACAATTTAATCTGTATTTTAATGGGTAATGCATTTAGCAGGGGGTTGTATTAGATAACCTGTAGGATGTACACAAGGGGGCGCAGTGGCTCAGTGGCTCAGTGACTAAGACACTGAGCTTCTTGATCAGAAGGTCAGCAGTTCGAATTCCTAGCACCGCATAACAGAGTAAGCTCCCATTACTCACCACAGCTTCTGCCAACCTAGCAGTTCAAAAGCATGTAAAAATGCAAGTAGAAAAATTGGGACCACTTCAGTAGAAGGTAACAGCACTTCTTGTGCCTTAGGTGTTTAGTCATGGTGACCACATGACCATGGATATGTCTTCAGGCAGCGCTGGCTCTTTGGCTTAGAAACAGAGATGAGCACCATCCCTAGAGTTGGCTATGACTAGCACGCATGTGCAGGGGGAACCTTTACCTTTACCTACAACTCATTCATTCTGCAATTCTGTGAACCAGGCACATGCCAGACAAGGGTTTACTAATGTCGCAATTTATCCCATTATGAAGGAGAGAAATAAAAGGATTCTTTCTACTACCAAACATGTTAAAGGCCCTAAGAACCACAGGGACTGCATTTCCTTTAGAGATTTGTTTTCATGTAACCAAACTTGTAATGTTTTAGTAAAGGTTAGCAAGCAATAGTTTTTGCAAAATTTGTTATAAAATTCTATATGAAAAAGTAGCAAACTTTTTTTTAAAAAAGAAAAGCATTATGCTGGAGATATTTTTTACATGAACCTTAACCCTAACCTTACAAATTCCTTTTACAATAAGAGTCTTTGGGGAAGAATTATTGTGAAATATTTTCATGTATAAAAACACTACAATTTATATGCATATGTCTGCATCATAAAGAGGAACAATTCTTTATAAAATCTGGCAGTTGCTGAGGCTGAAAAATATGTAGAATGGAACCACATATTTGAAGCTAGCCCCTTTAGTCTTCTGTGAGTGTGGCTCTTTTCCTGTTAAATTCAGATAATTCCTTCTTGAGAAAAATATTTGAAGAGGAGGAATTTTGCTCATATTCAAGAAACGAGGATTGCAGTGCCACCAGTAACTGTATTCATATTCAGTTGACAGTTCAGTTTCCCCCAGGATCAGTACAGCATGGGAACATCCTACTATGTACAACATAGTCTCTCTACCAGTGTCATCTGCAGAGGTCGAATCAAAATCTTCAAGATGGAGGTTATATGTTGTCATTCAAGCTCCAACACTTTTTACAAGCATCAACACTGAATGTGTGCATAAAGGGGTGGGTTTGGATCATAATACTGTTCTTGCCATGTTGCAGCTTTCTATCACCTACCCCTTCCACATCTTACAGATGCCCTGTGTACAATTTAGCTACATAGCAGAAAATTGCCCAGGTACAGGGGTAGGGCAAATGGGGAAAAAAAGAATTTAATTGCATTCTGGTGCTTTCCCCCCCACTTCTTTCTAAAAGCTTCATTATATTGGGTCACTGCCAGAATGCTATTGCAAGCTGACTCACAAGGTTTTCTTTTGAGGTAAACGGGTCTCACAACTAAAAGATGATAAAGTAGCAGGAATTAATTTGATTGTAGCAGTAATGCTAAAGGCAACTGTGAACTGATTGCATCCCTGTTCAGACATATAAACTTCTTTTTCTAGATCAATGAAGAGTGAAAAAAATCCACCATTATTCCAATATACAAAGAAAGAAGTGGTTAATTTCCAATCCATCATATAGTAAGTTGTATACTAGGAACCACTAAAGGAAATTTATAGATTGAGTGATGCAGAATAAAATCCTGGCAGAGAACTGATGTTTAACGCGTTATTTTTTCAATACATTTTAGTATAACATATTTGAGACATCCTCTAGGTTTTCCCATATTGATTTAAATGCAGCTTTGAATTGGTTTTTGTCACTAAAATGTGGGATAAAGTAGCAGATGCTTCTACAAAATTTCATGAAAATAGTGCAGTGTAACTTTGCTATGCTAGCTCAGGGTACTTTTCACTCATAATTCATGTTCAGAAAGGAGTAAGTAGAATTGCCTTTTGATCCTCCTTCTTTTTAACTTTTATATTAAGTTGCCGGCTTAAATTTTGACAAAACCTAAGTTTTACTCTATCTGTATTAAGCAAGAGCTTCATTTGCCTCTATATATTAGTTGAAAATGCAGCAATCAATTTTGTAATGCCAGTGGCCTTAAGATGGAAACTTTGTGCTTTTGTCCATTAATTGAAGTGAGGAGTAGTTGGTTGCAAACTACAATAAAACCAATCTCATCCCCTTTTGATCAAATTAAGGTCTTTAAATGTTTGGGCATATCTCTCTAAGCTTCAGTGACCTGGAATCATCAGCAAAGACAGAATCATCTGCCAGGGCTCATATATTTTCAAACTCAAATTTTGCATTTTACTGTCTGCAGTGACAATCACCATATTCCTCAAGGGACACAGAAATTGAAGAGCCAAGGTTATTAGCCACCTGTTACATGGTATGCAAATGCATTATTATTCTGACTTAGGTTTTATACATGTATAAGGCATTATTTATATTCTTGGGAGCTTCACTATTAATTGATTGTTAAGGCCAAATTGTGGCCAATTTCTTTTTTTGAGACCCACATACGTCTTTGACATTTAAAATGTTTGTAGTGATGCTGCTGCTGTTGGGAGTGATGATGGAGGAGGAAGGCAAGGAGCAGGAGGATTCTTTTTGGAAATATCTTGGCCTTCATAACCTTACAGAACAGTTTTATCCCCCCTGGAATACAGGTATCCTTACAGTTATAATATACTAGCAATCCGTACCCGCGCTACACTACGGGCTTAGTATTGTGGGCTCCGTAAGCTCCGCAGGTCTCGAAAAAGCTATCTGCGGCCTGGAGAAAGCTTCTAATGAAGGCCAGAGGCCTCTCTGGAGGAGTCCCCCAGGCCCCTCGATCGTTTTTAGGCCCGTGCGGAGCTTTGGGAGTAGAGGGAGAGTGGGGAGGGGGAGAGGGAGAGTCGGGCCTGACTTACCTACCCTGCTACTCCTTGCCTTGCTGCTCCCACCTCCGCCATGAATGTTGTAGAAACTGCCTTCACATTTAATTGTGGATGCCCCTTCCCACTGTGTCCTCTGATTGGCCCAGCACAGGTTGGCTCCTCCCCTTTTCACTAAACCTTAAATAACCCCTTTAAAAATAATTTCTGTTGAGAAATTTTAGTTCTATTTTGCACCTAGATGGAAATCCAAGGTATGTATGAATTTTCAGTACTGTAGCTTTTATGGTTTCTGACAAATAGTGGCGAGTCAGATGTCAGTGAGTGGAAAATGAGTGATCAATGAATCGTTTTTGACAAATATATCTATAGATTGTGTATAACAATCTCATATTCTCTTTTATACATTCTCTCTGATATTTAATTTCTTCATGAAAGGTTGTTGCATGAGCTAAAACAATAAGAAACAGATTGATTTTCTATAGACATCTTTGGCAATTAAGATACAATATTCTCTTGTATAGAAAATTCCATTTAAATCTGATTTTTCCCCTTTGGTTCTTCTTGGCTCATACTATGTACTTTGATAAGCTATCTATAATACTTTTCAAAGTCATCCAGTCATATTTCGGGTTTCGTCCCAGCACTAGCTTCTTTTTTAATCTAACAGAATTCTATGGCGTTTTAGATTTAAAGCAGCATAACTGTAAAATAACAATTAATATGAATACTATAGAATTAGAAGTCTTTAGATTATAGATTACAGTTACTGAATAGTTGATCAATATTCATCCATAAGAAAAAACAGATTTTATTGATATATTATCAGTTATGATTATGGTAGGAAGCATTTATTCATGTTTCACTAATATACAAATTCCTGAAAATTTTGTTTTTTAATGCAGTATTTTGATTTAGTACAATAGTTTTTATATTTTTGGAAAGGAAATTCCTCCCTTCCTCAATGAGCTGCTAGTCTAATCTTCTGTGACTTCTAACTCTCAATCTTGCTGAGAAGTCTGAGTCATCACCATTTCAATGCATACGGTGAACGCCACATTTGTCCTTGAAGAGCTGAAGCTTTACTTTGTTTGATAATGCTTTATGTAACCATGGAAATAAAAATTGATTGGCACACTGTTGGGCATAGAGGTGTAAAGGAACCTCAGTCATATGTGTTGCATCTCTCTTCAACAACTTATCCAGCTAAAGTTTTACTCAACCCTTCTACTGAAAAGCAGTAAAGAGAGAACATTTGTTGAAGAATAAATATGGGACTGATGATAAAAGATTAATATTTTTTAAAATAGTTATAAAATTTTAAATAATTTGTTAATTAAGACATCTAAAGCAGAAATATCACCTATGGTAATAATTAATTTAGTTACTACACATTCACCAACATAAAAACAACCTTCCTCAGATATAACTTATTAAGATAAAGTTTCCAGATAGGAAACAAAATTGTTGTAGATATAAACCAGGGTAAGAATTCTAAACCTTTGAGATTTTGCTAAACTTTTATTCCTAGAACACTTGGCATAGTCAGAAATTCCTTATTCCTATTAAAAAATGTAAAGAGTATAAAAGACCTATGAAATGAAAGCTCAAATACTTGCGCCATTTGAGATTTCTTGACTGAGCTTGTTGCATCCAGTTATATTATTTTATTTTTTAAGCATGTAATTAATCATGAGTATGGGCAACATTAAAAAAGATAGACATATCTCCATAAAAAAAATCCTCAATATATTTTCTGGCACTTTGATCTGACATCAGTACAACAATGTAATTGGTAAATCAAAAGAAAACCTTGGAAAAATAGAGCTTTTCTTCTTCTTTTTTCATCCACTACATTAACAGTTATCAAATGGACCCTGCACCGTTAGTTTTAAAAGTAATAAATAGAATAAAAGGGAAAGGGATTGGAATGATCAACGCTGTATAGAAAAGTGTGTACTTTATGAGTATAAAGTACACACTATCCACTGACAGACTGTATATTGTATCCAGATTTTGGGAGAATAAGTGAAAAGAGAAATGCTGAATGCAAAAGAAAAAGAAAAAAAGAAAGAATAACTCAAGCAATCCTTAATTGCACCAGAATCTTAGATAAACATTTTATTAGATACTGAACTGAAATGCTTCATTTACTTCATTTACACCAAGTTCCTGGACTTTTTTGAGTTCCACTGCAAATACTCCGACAATCTCTCTTGTGGTTCTGAGATTTTCAGCCTTTCTACTTTAAAGTCAGAGTTGGATAGGAAGTCTTTCTCCTTCATGTTAAGAGTCTCTATATATAACCTATGTTAATCTTGTTCTAAGCTTTTACCATATTTGCTCACAGCCCATGAAATCACAGAAATCTAGTCAATAATTAAGAGGAATGTCCAGCAATTCAGATACTGCGGATAAGTTAGGGTTCTCATGATCATGATAAGATACGAAAGCAAAATCAGATGTACTTTCTTACCCAAAGTCAGATGTACTTTGGTACTGTGATGAGTAATTGAGAGCATAAAAAGTTATTGAGGCATGAATAACTCACTACATTCCTACTCCTACATTCAGGGAACCCCATTGTTTCAGTCTATAATTAAAAGGAAAAAATTAAAAAGAAGTCAGAAAGGAATTTATTATTCATATTTATTATCATTAAATGAAAAGACTAAGACATTGTGTTTTATTATTCCTTCATTACAATTACTACTAGTACTGAATCCATGCATACTGAGAAGGCTGTTGTTCCTCAAGCAATCTTATCCTATTACTAATTCATGGACTACTTTATTGGAATTATTGTGCACTAAACTAATTCCAACAGTGAAATATTAAATAAGTTTTTTAACTATTTTCATTTGCAAAAACAGAATTATTTGCAGAAGTCAACTTCTACCTGCTCAATTTTTAAGTTCATGCATTCTCTACAACTCTTTACAATTACTATTTAGATATTGCAAAGATATATCAGTGTCATTGTCTGTTTTGCTTCAGCTTAATTTCCAATTCATACCCTTAAAAAACTCACTAAAATCTTATTTTAGAAAGGAATACATTCACTAGATATCCATTTGGGTGGGAGGAAGGGATAGATATGGCGGGGGCCGGGGGCCAAATCGAGTGAAGGGCATGCGCCCCCACAATACTCAAGCGTTGGCACGTGCC
>JANHFO010001543.1:32750-48037 GCA_032468095.1 Pareas carinatus
GAGAGCGTGTACACCGGAGACAAATTCCGTGTGTGTCCAGACACACTTGGCCAATAAATTCCGATCCTGATTCTGATTGTGGGCATTCAGATGCATCTGTAATCGGAAACCAAGTGATGAACCAGATGTCCTGATCCACGATGGTCTTTCTTAGACTTCTACATTTTCCTTCCATCCTATTTGAGGAAGCTTTCTTTTGAAATAGCTTTGTGTTTGGATGTGTGTAGGCGATGCACATTCAAAGGGAATCACAGCACGCCTTTTAAAGCCAACACTGCTTTAATTTGTGGCCTGTCCAGGATGAATTTTCATGAGAGAACAACAAGGTGAATTTCACGTGGAACAATAGTGGCTTGCTGGCTAATTGTGTAAAGCAAATTTATCACTTAGACTTGAAAAGAAGAGGACAATAGCTACCGCAAAGGAATACTGTTTTAGATTTGTGAGTTTTTTTACTGACACAGGCAGCATCAGGCCAAAATAGAGGCAACCTACTTCTGGTTTACAACAACTTCTATGCCAGATATCTGGAAGCAATTTGTACTCACCACAGGATGTTAGGTGAGGAACAATTTAGAGAAACTCCTTACAGAGAGGGGTCAGATGTCGCTCATACTGTGCTTCTGATTTTCAGAAGATGGGGGTAGGGAACAAAGCTTATTTCAAGAATTCTAGAAAACATTCACATGACCTCCATTGTCTTTAAGATTAAGAAGATTGCTCTCAGAATATCTCCTTACTTCCACGAGTGCATTTCCCCCCTCCTTCTATATCCCTTAAATGTTCTTGTAGGTGTTCTTTGGGCCTTCAATTAGCTGGAGGGAGATGGCGGTTCAAATCTGTGAAAAATAAAATAAATAGAAAGCCTCACCACAAAGAAAAAAAAACAACCCAAAGATTTATGAAACACATGATGTATTGGAATTTTGTTATTTTAACTTAAGGGGTGAAAAGAAAAAAAAGTAAAACATGAGTTAAGTTCAACTTAATAATAATAATAATAATAATAATAATAATAATATTTATTTAGTCAAGCATGTATGAGAAAAACAGGTATAAGTAGGAGCATACTATATAAACACGTAGATATAGACAGGTATAAGCATAATAATAAATGAGTACGAATAAATGGGAACAGTTGGACAGGGACAGAAGGCACACTGGTGCGCTTATACATGCCCCCTTACAGACTTCTTAGGTATGGGGTGAGGTCCATGGTTAAAGGTTAAAGTTTTGGGGGTTTGAGGATGCAACAACAGCGTCAGGGAGTGAGTTCCAGGCATTGACCGCTCTGTTGCTAAAGTCATATTTTCTGCTATCGAGTCTGGGGCGGTTCACTTTGTATCTGTTGTTAGCCCGTGTATTATTGTGGTTGAAACCAAAGTAGTCATTGACAGGTAGAACATAGTAGCAGACAATTTTGTGTACTAAGCTTAAGTCAGACCGTAGGTGGCGTAGCTCTAAGTTGTCCAGGTCCAGAATTTCAAGCCTGGTGGCTTAAGGTAATCTATTGCAGGCTGAGAAATGGAGTACTCTTCTCGTAAAATACCTCTAGACTCATTCAATTGTATTAATGTCCATTATACGATGTGGATTCCAGTTTTTTTGTGGATATACGGACAATCCTTGTTTAATGGCTACAATGGAGTCCAAAAATGTCTGTGGCTAAGTGAGACAGATGTTAAGTGAATGTGGCTCCATTTTATGACCTTTCTTGCCTTGGCTGTTAAGTGAATCACTGCAGTGGTTACGTTAGTAACAGGACTGTTAAGTGAATCTGGTTCCCCGTTGATTTTGCTTGCCAGAAGATTGCAAAAGCGGATCATGTGATTCTGTGACACTGCCACCATCAAAAATATGAACCTGTTGCCAAGGGTCTGAATTTTGATCATGTAACGATGGGGATGCTGCAACAGTTGTGTGAAAAATGGTTATAGGTTACTTTCCCAGTGTAGTCACCAATAAACAGTTGTAAGTCAAATTTATATTAGCAACAATGTAAAAATAGTTCTCGCTGTTTTTTTTCCTGACGCATTTTTTCAGTATACTCTATAATGTTGCTATTTCTTGGAGTTTTCCCATCCAAATCCCAACAAACTGCAACTCTGCGTAGCTTTTTCAAGATCAGAAAATTAGCTATAGACCACAGCTTTCACTTATTAAAGAAAATAGCTCATGTGCTGCTTCTTGTTCCAAATACTGATTTACACACAATTGCTACAGCAATTCACAGTTTATTCAAGGTCAAAAAGATAACAAAGGAATGCAGATCAAAAAGAATATCAGATCATTGTCTGAATGATTGGCTTTTAAATAGGAGTGTGCAGGGGAATAGTCCAAAATCAGTCCAAGATTCTGAGAGTTGGGTCAAGGTTGTCGACCAGTTCAGAGATCAGATAGTCAAGGTTTCTTATACAAAGAGAATCTAGAGGAATGTCATGAAAGAACCAGAGATCAGGCATTGTTTCCAACAAAGGGAACATGGGTCGACTACTTCTTAAATCCAACTGCAGCCAGCTGACATCCATCAAGAGACTTACTCTTTTGCTTGGCAAGACATCTCATGGATCATACCTGCTCTGTAATTCTCTCTACTTACCAGGTGTAGGGGTTGGGTTGCTTTACTTCATCCTGCTCTCTGTACACTGTAAACAAGTGGTTTGATCAACCTTGTGTGATTCTTAACTTGATGTTTCATCTGGAGCATCTTCTCCAGATTCAGATTCAGAATCTGAGTTCTAAGCCTGGGTTAGGACAGTTCAGAAAACTTTGCAAGCTGAATGAGTTCCGTTTTCCTAAACTCTCCTTCCTTTCTAATTCAAAATCTGGTTTTCAAAATTCATTTTGAAAACCAACAACCTCATGATTCACATAAACAGGGCACTTCGTCAAACTCAGCCTAACAGTATGTGGACTCTTTATTGGCATGTAAGATCGTTCGATATGCTATAAGGCAGATCTGCCTTTTGACTTTGTGGCTTATACTAGGAGCTATGCTCTCTAAAAACATAGAATGGGCCAGGACAAAAACTAAGTGTCATGCAATTTGCATTTCCATGGAAATGCAATTTAAATTTAATTAATTTACTTAATATGATTGCTCATTGTGCAGATAATTAAATCTTAATTATCACATTGGTAGCTAGTTTGGATGAGTGGCAACCAAGGCTCCTGACTGAGTGAAAACATGAAAAGGAAGGAAGGAAGAGCCTGTGTCTTCTGGAGCCAAAGTTGCTCTGCAATTAACACTAGGTACTTGTTACTCTGTGTCTCCCTACATCTTTCACAGCAAGTATTAATATCCTAAACAGGCTGTCCTTCCATTCCCCCAAATACATCTGAAAATATGGTCAAATCTCTCGGCTCATAAATTTCACATAAAGGATGGAAGTGGTTCAAATTCTCAATTGCCTTCAGGACTGAAATGTATTAATCATTAGGAGACCTCTATGGATTTGCTTTCGCCAGGTTTTCATGGATCAAGGGATTCCCCCAAAAACTAGAGCCAAGCATAACAGGTCATGTTCTTTTCTTATTTTAAGATAAGGAAGGGAGGGAATAGAAAGTAAAATGGGAGCAAAATCTTATTGGGGTTTATTTCCAATGATGTTTTCTAATCCTGTTCATTTTCTGGATCCCTTTCAACTGAATTTCAGACCTGGGCATAGGTCTGACACGGCACTGTTCATATCTGTGGTGATCTCTGGAGAAGGATGGTAGTGCATCTATTGTTTTTAAGTTGCCCAGAGTCACTTTGGTCAATGAGATGGACAGCATATACATTTAATTAATTATGGTCCTACTTGAGTTTCCAGTGGCTTTTGATCCTATCATCATGGCATCCTTCTACACTGGCTCAGGAAATTAATGTCAAACGTCCCGAGATCCTTCCATTCAAAGAAACTCTCGAAGCAAGCCATTTTTAAAAAGTTCATTGATTTATTATAAAGGTAACAGCCACAATAAAAGCAAAGCTGAATCTGGACCACCGCCCCCCAACACCATAGATATTTTAAACAGTTCTTTTCTCCACAGCCAAAGCTATTGGAAGTCATGGAGTACAGATAATAGGCATTTTGGTAGTCTACAGTTACTGCTCACCTGCAAAGACAACCTTGGACAAACACTTTTCCCAGAGAGAAATGCAAACAACCTCAAATTGTTGCATTCCACCCAGCAGATCTAAGAGTCTTTTAAGAGAGCCAAATCCCTCCCCCACCGCTTCTCCTAACATTTGCAACTTCGAAGCATGGGTTCAGGCTGACAGGTTTGGGGTAGAATTTGAATTAGATTGAGGGTAGGGGTGGGTTCATGTTCTTTCCTTCCTTCAAGATTGGTTCTAGGTGGTGTTTAGGTGGAGGGAGATGTCCAGCCCTAAGATTCTGATTTGTGAAGCTGAATAGTCTCTATCCTCTTCTATTTAATGTCTGCATGATGTCACTGGAGCAGGTCATCTGATGTCATTGGATCAGGTACCATCAGGATGCTAATGACCGCCGGTTGCATATCTTGACCTCTGACCAACTGTGTATGCTGTCAAATTTCCTTTTGTCAAGGTACTTTCTCATTGTCAGGAGGGTGGTGAGGCTTTGGGGTAAATAAACATTGAGTGAATCCTAGCTAGACTAGGTGACTATGGGTTTCAGGGAACCATGAGATTTTCCATCATTGATTCTAGATAGAGCTGCACTGGCCCAAGCAAAACTCATGTCAGCTTGGGTGTCCTTTCTAGAGCCTTGTCAAAGAATCATTGGCAAGCATAACTAGAGAGCCCTTACACAAATGCATCTGATGCACCAATAGTATGCCCATGTAACATATCATTGTGTAAGTTTCAATGACTACCCATTGGTTTGCAGGCAGGCAGGCAGGCAGGAAGGAAGGAAGGAAGGAAGGAAAGAAGGAAGGAAGGAAGGAAGGAATGGTCCCTTGGCATTTTATCATCTTTTGCTTACATCAGTACTTGAAGTCAGTATCTGTCTTGTTATAGAATTCAGTATCTCTTTTGATACCCAACTAGGCAACACATTTATGAAAGAGGACACTGGAAGAGGAAAAACGATCTCCTATTATTTAAAAAATGTCCCAAACTGTAAAGATTATCAATTATTGATGCACTAATGTGTTTGTCCCAAACTGAACCCGGGAAGAGGTGGGATGATGGTTAGCATTTTTGTGATCCAAGCTTATGTAATCATGATTAGTTTTTCTTGAGTATATTTTTATCATAGTCAATGTTTAAAAGGAACACTTATATTTTCTGACATGAAGGTTGCTGCTAACAAGCAAGTACAGAAGCAGTTGGTGGAGAATGAATCAATGATGTTGAACTTTAAACAATGTTCCTTTGGCACATAATGTCACTGCTGCTCTCTGAAGGAGAACACAACATTGTCAGAATTATGGGAAATCATTGAGAATAGCCTTTACAGTTCTCCCACTTCATCATACTCTGCTTTGAGGTCTTCTATAGTTTTATTTGATTGGTTTGATCGAAGAAATATTATTCACTTAAAGTTTAGTCAGCTGTCACCTAAATTTACAATTTGTTTTGGTTTTCAACAGGAAATACTAATATATCACAATCATACTTTTTCAGCATGACTGTTTCTTCACAGAAGAGTTTATAGACAATAAGCTCTAAAAGTGCTTCTTCAAGATATAGTGTAAAACTCATGCTTGTTCAGGGCAATTACTGTGCCTTATTATACTGACACTACCTCCATGAGAATGCTAAGGACAAAATAAAGTAATCAGATTAAGATGGTATTAAGCTCCTTGAAAGAAAATTCAGTGCAAATGTTATTTATATTTATATTATTTATAGTAAAGTGACTATGTTTTTCTACATATTACTGATCATGCCTCTAACGTAGTATGCATCAAGTAGCTCATAACTTCTATTATTTGAGTTTCGATGCTGTAGCCAAAACAACCTCACTTAGACCTCTAAATAAAGATGATTATCTTCTTCCCTGCTACAATTATTCATAGCAAACTTAAGTTGGGGTAGAGCAATTAAATATGTGCAATGAAAGTTAGGTTCAGCACAACTTTAATTAACAACCGTTCTAATTGATGGAACCCATTAAATATCTTATTTCTGCTTACTTAACTCATTAGGCATTTGATCTCTGGGCCCAAAGATCCTTGAAACCATAATCAAAAGGAACATAAAGGAATTCAAAAAATGTCCAACTTAGTTTACTGCTTCTGTAAACCTTATTTGTTATTGTAATGTGACAATTTAATGTGGTATAGTATACATCTCTTATTTCCACATGAATGCATAGCCACTATAATAAAAGTCTGAACGCACAAAACTGAAGGTAGCCAGACACCTCAAATTTGTGGCATTAAAATGGATTCCGACTAGACTAGACTAGACTAGACTAGACTAGACTAGACTAGAATAGAATAGAATAGAATAGAATAGAATAGAATACACAAGGAATTTGTCTCTGGTGCATAATCTCTCAATGTGCAAGTGATAAATTATTATCATAATCATAGAATGCATTAATCATGTCATTAAAAACATGTCATAAAATGCATTCATCATGTCATGAGATACATCTTTGTGTCAGTTATAGAACAGTCCGAATTCTAGATAAGTAATCTGCAAGTCATACTAGGATACTAAACAAAGCAACTACTATAGATTGTAGAATAAAAGCAACAAGTTAATTGTCATACAAATAAGAGAATAGGTAATAGGTAATAGGAAAGATAACAAGTTTAGCAGTGTTGTAGAAGTTGATTGTTTAGCAAAGTGATAACATGGGGGGGAGGAACTGTCATTGTGTCTGGTTGTTTTGGTTTGCAATACCCTATAGTGACATCTTGAGGGAAGAAGTTGAAACAGATTATGTCCAGGTTGTGAGGGGTCTATTTTCTCAGCACTCTTTCTGGCTCATGCACTGTACAGGTCTCCACTGGAGTGAGGTTTGTAGCAATTATTTTTTTCTGCAGCCCTAATTATGAAGTCTGTGTCTGTCTTGTTTGGTTGCTGTGCCAAACCAAACAGGTATGGAGGTGCAAATTATGGACTCAAAGATTCTTTTGTAGAACTGTACCAGCAGTTCCTTGGGCAGCCTGAGCTTTCTGAATTGATGCAGGAAGAACATTCTTTGTTGTGCTTTTTTGATGACATGTTTGATGTTAGTTGACCATTTTAAATCTTGGAATATTATAGAACCTAGAAACCTGAAGGTCTCTACTATTAATACTGTGTTGTCTAGTATTGTGAGAAGTGATAGAATAGAAGGGCTTCTCCTAAAATCAACTGGTATATATAGGGAGAAGGAAAGTGGAGAGAGCACACAGTCCTGCAGGACTCCTGTGATTGTACAGGTATCTGATGTTATTTTGCCTAGCTTCATCTGCTGCTTCCTGTCTGTTAGAAAGCTTATAATCCATTTGCAGGTGTGGTCAGGTACGGCTAGTTGGATCAGTTTGTTTAGAAGAATATTTGGAATGATGGTATTGAATGCCAAACTGAAGTCAACAAAAAGGACCCTTGGAGATTCAAGATGTTGAAGTATGTAATGCAGAGCCATATTTACAGCATCATCTGCTGATCTATTTACTCGGCAGGCAAATTGCAAGGGATCTTGCAGTGGATCTGTGATGGTTTTCATATGGGCCAATATTAACTTTTCAAAGGTTTTCATAACTACAGATGGCAGAGATATATGTACTCATTCAGCTCCTTGATGGTGGATTTCTTTGGCACTGGGATGATAGTAGATTGTTTGAAGCAAGAAGAAATATAGTGCAAAGATGTAGAACCTGCCCCACTTTTCATCGAGCGGGGCTGTGTGGAGTGTGTTTCCTGCTTTAAATTCCTAGGAGTCTATCACACCAAAGATCTCACATGGAAAATCAACACCACCAGGTGGCCAGAAAGGCCCAAAAGAGACTCCACTTCCTTAGGGTCTTGCAAAAAAATTAAGTGGAACAACAATTGATGACCTCTTTTTATCGGTCCACAGTAGAAAGCGTCTTCACTTATTGCATTACGGTGCAGTATGCTGGTTTGACAGCCATGGATAGAAAGACTTTAGAGGATGGTAAGCACAGCACAAAACATCCTGGGCTGTCCCCTGATACCACTAGATGACATTGTTAGAGCCTATTGCCTTAGAAGAGTGAGGAGAATCGTCAGGAATGACTCACACCTTTGTCAGCCCTTCTTTACTCTCCTACCATCAGGTAGGAGATATAGAAGTATAGGTATCCATAAAAACAGGTTGAAGAACCGTTTTTATCTGTGGGCTGTCAGACTTCTAACTGAAAAATAATATTATAACAATGTGGTATGGTTGACTTGTGGGGGCGGGGCGGGTTCACATTGTGAAATAGGACTGGATGTTTGTTAGTAGGTTCACTGGGCTAGGGATTCTTGTCTTTGGCTTCACTGTGAGTTGTTTGCGTGTGCTTGGGGGAGATGCATGAAGGGAGACTCCGACAATCTCATTGTACATGTGTTGTACTATGACAATAAAAGTTTCAATCAATGTGGTGCCAGTTGGTCAGCACAAGCTTTCAAGCAAGGCCTTACCTTGTTTGGATCTGGTGCTTTTCCAGGGTTTTGTCCATGAAATAGGTCTCACACAGCCTTTTCTATGATCACCAGAGGAGGGGCAATCAAAAGGATGGGGCCAGTTGTGGTGCATCTGGAGTGGAGGTGGTGGTTATAGTTGACAGTGGTTTCCTCTCAAACCTACAGTAAAATATATTTAGGTCATCTGCCCGTTGTCTATTCCCTTCAGCATGGGAAGGAGATTTGCTGTAACCAGTGATAATTTAAAGAGTTTTCTACATATGTCCTGGCTTATTCATTGAGAACTGATTCCTCATCTTTTCAGAGTAGTTTCTTTTTACTGCTCTGATCTCTCTTGATTATTCATTTCTGGCCTGATTGTACAGGATTCTATCTTCTTTCCTGTAGGCTTCCTCTTTGGCATGGCGTAACTGCTTAAGTTTAGCTGTGAATCAGGGTTTGTTGTTACTGTGTATTCTCAGATTTCTGGTCAGAACACATAAATCTTCACAGAAACTAGAATATGATGTAACAGTATCTATAAGTACATCCAAGTCTGCAGAGATACCTTCAAAACATTCCAATCTGTGTGATCAAGGCAAACTTCATTTTGAATTTCTGAAAGGATTCATAAAATGACTATCATCAATATTTTCTCTGTGTCAATTGAGAAACTAAAAAAGCAATGTTTCCACTGCTGGAACTGTCTAGTTAAATGTGAATTTACCCAGAAGAAACTTAGTTAATTCCCTTTCAAGTTACCTGTCACTCCTTCTGTCCTAAATAAATTTTAGTTAATGCAGCATAATTAGATTATTCTTTGTGTATCAAAGATAACTCTTAAGTCATACATCTCAAATTGAAGATTTGTTATTAATTAAGTAATACATAAATGAATTAGTCCTCTTAACATTGACAGGCAAGACAAATAATTGATTAATAGTGTAATTTTATGGTTGTCTACTCTCTGAGTTTAATCTTTCACTAAGTATACTAAATTCTTAGTCTTATTGAATCAAATAGTAAGATTTCAGGAGTCTGGAAAAGTTTTCTTGGTTATTGTTTTTCATACTCTTTGGAATTTGTTGCTCTCTTTGATTGATCATTTTTCACTTTCATTTCTTCCTAAAAATTAGGAACGGGAGACTTGTTTTTAAAAAGCAATAATATTAAAGTGCAGGAAAGAAGGAAAGGGAAAAGAAAGAGGAAGGAATTGTTTGCCCAAAGGTCAAAAGTTGCTGAATTTGACTGTATACAGACTATTATGGCATTTGAAGATTCAAAGAATACTATATTTATTCATACTAGCTTTAAAAAATAATTATAAAATTTCAAAAACTGTCATTTTTGAAACAAAACTCATTTTGTTTTATTTATTTATTGCTTTTTTTTGTAAGAATAAAGGTACCGGAACTCACATCTTGTTAATCTTTTATTTTAAAAATTATATATTCAGTTCTTAACATAAATTTAATTTATTATTTTTAAGGCAGAAAGGCACACTTTTTAAAGCACTGGATTTAAGTAAGCATTCCATCACAAGTGAAAGCATGAAGTCTCTACCTGTGTCCAGATTTTACTTCCTATTTTTCACTTGTCCTTTCAGATGCATGTCAATACATCACATCCCTATACTTTAAGAGCTTCTGTTCTCAAGATAATTTTTATAAATACAATTAAGAAGAATTTTTTATTCCTTGTGTTTTTCCTTTGGGTTTCTGTTATAATGAATAAAGATTGAACGTCTCTTCCACATAATTGCCTGCTCTTTGAAACATCCCTTCCCCCGCTTCATCGCAGCTCCTCTCCAACCCTCCTGACCTTCCACAAGAGTCTACTCTGCCAGTTGGATTGGAACCCCAAAGGAAGGGCTTCATGTTGATAGACTAATAACAGATCCCAATCCCCTCCTATTCATCCTACTCCCCCTCCATCTTTTAACTAGTATTTTTTGTACATACATACACACACATACGAACAAGCACTGCAAAAATACAAAATACAAATATAATATCTGGTTCTAAGTGGCCTGACTATAACCGTGAAGAGGATGGCACTCCTCCTCACTGCAGAAGTCCAAAACTTGGGAGTTCTCTTGACTCATAACTGCTGCTGAATTCACCAGGCTTTTGGATTGGAATGCAAATAGAGCTTATGGAATTATTGCATTTGAGTGCAGCTACCTCAGCTGTGGATTTTGTTTTCAGTCTCTTTTATGGTTTTATATTTTATTGTGGTTTATGATGGCATTATGTCATGTTGCAGTTTTTCATTGTTGGAAACCACCTAAAATCATGCAATTGAGATGGGGATGAATTAAGAAATCAAATCAAATCAAGCAATAGGGTTGGGAGTTTTCACTCAGCATCAGCCAATGGGCAAGTTGCAGTCTTACCTGGAAATTAGAGGTTCTTCCTAGTGATGGTGATTCATAAGGATAAAATTCACATGGAATTCCTGTGAAGACTACTTGAAAAGTACATTTAACACAAAACAGAGCAATCTTCAATTGGGGTGGTTTGGATTCCCCATATATTTGGGAAATAAGGGAAACCTGGTCTGAAAATAATGCTTCCCTAGTGTTATGGAATAGCCTCCCATTAGAAGTTCAAACAGTACCAGCTCTTCACTTTTGTTGCAAAGCTATAAACACCACAGACCTTTACAATATGTCCTTTATGGTTTGATTCCTTCAGTTACCATTTATTTATTACATGGTTTTGTATAACGCTCATTTCCATATAACTACCTATTTCAAGGTAGTTTATAAAAGCATAAAACAGGACAAAACAATAACTAACAACCTATCTAAATGAGGTTACTGTGTTGTGATTGGCACTAACATTGCAATATAATTACTATTTTTCCTGTTTTGTTTTTTAAATTTGGTTGCATATATTGTTTTTAACCATATTGCAGGCTCGTTAACTGATTACAGTGTCTTGTATATTAAAGGAACACATAACACGTTAAATTTATAAAGCGGATCTTATATCTTTTGCAAAATACATACAATTTAATTTTTAAAACTGTTAAAATTAGTAGAAATAAATGTGATTGACTAATTTCTCAGATATTCTTGACTTTTTGCAGCATCTACTGTACAGTATAGTAAAGTACTGACTAAATTCTTGAGTCCAGTTGTGCATTAGTACATGTAAATGGTCCAGTTGGAGCAACTTGACTTAAGCAGAGGATGGTAGTAGTCCAGCCTAAATATATAATCGGATTAAGTTCAGTTATAAACAGTTTTAAAATTTCAAAATACTCAGTCTATCTTTATAGCCAGGTTAGCAACCTATGGTTCTCTGTGGCTTCATATGGGTCTTGGGTAAAAGCCTTCTGTAAACAGACAATTTAGATTATTGTAAAAGGGAATATAGAGTATAAAGGGAACATTAAAGAGAAGAATGGATTATTCCATCTACGTTTACTATATTTGGTACTATATACGGTATTTACTGTATATGTAGCCTAAATCTTGTTGAATGATAACTGACACTTTGCATGCGATCTACAACAAATGAACCCTGAGAGAATATGATCCTTAACAGAAAAGAAAGCTGCCCACCTCTGCCTAATTGTTGGCATTATGTTAATTCCAACTTACTCTTTACACTTTACTCTTTAAACTGTTCACTGTCTCTTTGGAAGGATCTACCCAAATGAAAGTTTTGTGGTGTTCCCCTTTCTCCCAGTCCATTCACTGTGTCTTTATATATTTATACTGTAGTTTGAATCTCAGTTGTTTTCTCTATATCATTAAATTACTACATGGTAGCTCTTTCATCATTCATTTTTGTATTCAATCAGTATTTCTTCAGTCTATCTTTGTTCTTGATCTTTTCTTTTCTGGTTTTACCCACACCCACTCTTTAAGTACCCCATGTTCACAGTATTTATCTTTATGTTTTTCTTGACATGCCCAATGTCATTTTTAATCATATATTGCTCTTATCTTATTCAGCAGCCGACTTTCACTTCCATATTCATGTAAGACATTTCATAATTCAGCCTTATCTACTTTAGTACACATTCGCTCTAAATCCAACACATGCACAATGAACATTTTTTCTCATTAATTTCTTGTCCAGTATGTCACAAGCTACAATTTTACTCCAAATATGTTAAGACTATTTCTGTGAAGCAAGATCTCTTATCTAAAGTCTATTTTGTAAGCCAACACTCTGCTGTCCACCCCTCCAGTGAGGAGGTATGTGTAGAGCTTCGACATAGGATTACAGATAATTTGCACTCATATTTTTTACTATTCTGTTCATTTTGAACTTCCTCCAGAGTCTTCTTTTTCAGCCTTTTTTCCAAATTTTATTGAATTATAATATAATATACAAAAAGAAATGAAAAAGCAAACAATGGTAAAATAGGGAGGGAAAAGGGGAGAAGTAAAATGTGGGGAAAGAAAGTAAGAAAGAAAAAAAAGGCATTGACTTCCGACTTCCTTTGGTGCAGTAGAATATGGCACTAATGTTGAATCTCAACTTTTTACTTTTACTTTTTACTTTCACACATTAGAACAGTCACTTCTATAGCAACAATTCTATCTAATCAGTAAGACCAAAAATCAGTTTCATTTTTTTTCAACCTCGAGCACAAAATCCAGAAGCAGTTTCCAAGTAAGTACAAAATTTTTTATAATATTGTCTTTAATCAAGACAGTCAATTTCTTTCTTCTTTTTTTTAAAAAACAAAACATTATTGTTTACAACTTTAAAAACAACATTTACATTGCAGACATTTATTTAGTTGTTGTCTTCTTTTCCTTTCTTTTTTTTTGTTTTTCCTTTTCGTCAAGTTGTTGAGAAGTTGTTTTCTGACTCTTGTTTTCTTTCATTCCTTTTATCTTTCTGCTTCCGTTCCGCATCATTCCTATCATCCTACTTACATTGTTTATCCAATACATATTAATCATAATTTTTGGGAACTATGGTTTCAAGCCCGTTAATTATCGACTTTTCTATAGGACCGCATAGATTTGAGTCCTCTTTTTTTAATTCTGTTGTATAATATGAGGCCTTACAAAATCCTAGTTTATTTTGTATTTTTGGTTAGTATTGAATAATTAACTATTTCATGGAACAATGCCAGTTCCAGTGTTAATCACCTCTGGGAAGGGAGGAGATATAGTAGGCCTCTTTTCAGTTATCAAGTAAGAGAATTTGATACTTCGTTAATAACTGGAGTTTCAAGTTACTTTCACATCACCAATTCATAGCTTAGTCCCAACTTGGGGTATTTTCTATCCTTGTCATATATTTGCGTAATATTAGTGATGTTTCAGTGACCTTACGAGACTTCAGTTGTGGTTTTTAAACCTTCCCTCTGTTTCTTATCCATTTAGAAACCTTTTTAATCACTCGTGGTTTTTTTGTTCAAATTTTAAGTTGTTTTCTTTTAGATAGGCAACATTTCTTTATTATTTCATTTAATTTCTTTTCCCACCAGTATTAATCATTCTTTCTATCTTTTAACAATTTAAATCCTTCTCTTCTCCATTCTTATTTAGTTTTTCTCCTTGCTCTTTCTCTTGCCTTCTGACTTTCTATTTTCCCTCCATTCACGCTTTCCCCCTTAACTCTATCCCTAATCCTCTCCCTAAATCTAACTCTATATCTATCCCTGCTAGACCTACCTCTGTCCCTACTCTTGTCCCTTCCCCTATGCCTAACTCTAACCCTATTTCTAACCTTACCTCTAATCTATCTTGACCTTAACTCTAACTTAACACTAACCTACACCCTAATCACCCTAATCTTACCTCTCTCCCTATCCTAAGCTAAACTACTCCTACCTCTATTTCTATCCCCACCTATTTATCCAGCCAGCTCTTGTCTCTTTCTTTTTCCTTCCTTCTACCACTCTCCTACACTGCTCAATTCTTAACTTTCCCTACTTGTCTTGACCACCCTTTCTTCTTATTTTCTATCTCACATCCTCTAATTCTTCTCTTTTTCCTCTTTTTTACCTATCTTTGTCAACTTTCTGATTCTTCTTGTTTTCTTTTCCTTTTGTACACTTACCTTAATTAACCTCATTTCAAAATCCATCTTTATTCTTTATTTTTATACTTCCCAAATTGATCACATTATATTCTCCTTTTTAATTTGCACACATCACACCTTCACTATTCTCCCTCCAGCATTTACATGTTGGTAATTATGAAAGGTATCAACCAGCCCCATTCAAACCTTCAGGTTGTGTTTATTTTTATATATATCCTTTTATGTAAAGATGGCCGTGGTAGCTAGGCTCGCTCAAGCCGCCGGCTTGGGGAGCTAGACGGACAGGGGGAAACTTAGGGTGTTGGGGTGGTCATTTCTGGCCCCAAACCCTCTCTTCGGCAAGAGGCCACCCTGCAGCACTCGGCACCACCCCAAATGGTCAGCTGAAGGGGTTTTATACCACTGAGGAGCCTCCCAGAATATCTCACCTTCTCGGAGGCGTTGGTGAGCAGCGTTCTAGAATGGTGGCGGGCGGCGGTGGCAGCCCTGTAAATCGAGCCATGGCGCTCTGGATCAGGGGCTCCGGTCGGGGGCTCTTTCGGGTCGCCCCTTTTGAGGGGGCGTTGCGGTGGGGCTGCAGCTGTGGCAGAGAGGACGGCAGTGAGCAGTGGCAAGCGGCGGTGAGTGGCGGCGAGTGGCGGCGAGCAGTGACAGCGTTTGACGGCATTTGGCGGCAGCCCAGTTTGGACGATGATGGATGTCGTCGCAGGCTTGTCCTGCTG
>JANHFO010001543.1:74302-87211 GCA_032468095.1 Pareas carinatus
AAAACAGAGATGTAAAATTCAAAATTGCATATAATTTCAAGTGTTACTTTCAATAGAAATAAATATTTTAAAGGACAATGTAGTTGACTTTTAGGGTGGTGTAAAATTATTGTAAAAGTTAATAATATTATGCAAATATATACATTTTACACATGGCAATTGAAAATTCTTACAAATTCAAAGATGAGAAAAGCATGTGAGCCATCTGTGGTAAATATTATATGGCACCATATGTTTTATATGAAGTTGTACATTTCAAAACTCTGTATATTTATTTAAGTTGCATAAAATGTAAAAATAAATCTGAAAATGATTCCAGGCTGCATAGCTCCTATTCATAGTACTTAAAATAAGATTTAAGGTTGCTGACAAATATGTTTGGAGAAAAAAAAAACCCTCTTTCTGTTGTTGGAGACTTTACTGCTGTCTGAGCTTGGTTGTTTGTTTTCAGACATTTCATTACCCAATGGGGTAGCACCATCAGTGCTAGTGAGTGCGTGATTTGTTCCCTGTTATACAGAGTACCTTGCCCTGCCAGTATTGATGGGGTGTCATTTTATCCTTGGTTATACTGTTGTTTTCCGCTTGTTTGTCTGATGTTAATCCTTGTTTATATGGGTATTGATTGCTGTAGAAAATGCTTTCTGGTCTTTTTGTTTCCTTCTTAGAATTTTAAATAAAATTTTCTTGCAGATGTTTTTAATGAAACCACAGCCAAGCTTAAAGACCATCAAGGACTCCATAGTTCAGTCCTGAGCTACATACTGTATACTATCTTTTACTGAGATTTCTATTGTTTCCTTTTTTTCAATGGGAAGAAGGACAGGAAATGAAATGTATCTAAGTTGTCCAAATATACAGGGAATGATTCCATGGTACCGTTAATTCTGTGTTTACCTAAGTGAAATACTCCCACACACAAAGTACCTTTCCTTAATGATAGTCCAGAGTGAGTCTTCTTGAGCACTCTAAAGAGTTCCTCGATAAGGTTAATCATATAAATTATAGCAAGTAGTGTTAAGCTCACTGAGCTGGCTAAAAATGGCAGACACTAAAATAGGATATTTAACATTTAAGGGTGATCATTTTAAGCTTTTTGCAAACTACTGTCTTCCAACAGAGATTAATGCATGTACCTACTTGTATTATTTGTCTGGAGTGATTTTTAAATGGAAGAATTTGCTGAAGCATCAGCTCTACAGTCTGCATTTCTGACATATCTTAAAGACCTCTTTTGTACGATAAAGGTCTTTTTTTACGATAAGGTCAAAACACCAGATAATAATACATGAAGGGCAAGCTTCTTTACTTTTTGTCACTTTCCATTATACCTTTTCTGTTAATATGTCATTACTTGCCCTTTCCCCTAGAAGCTATTAAAACTATGTGTTCCTGTTGATTTTTGAGAAAGTGCCATGTTGTCCTGTAAGGTTTGTAAAGGGCAATTCTATACCAGGATGGTTGCTATGGCATTTCTGAACTTCTGAAGGAACTAGTAGGGCATTTTTTATTTTGAATTTTCTTCAAAGATAAAATTGAAACATTTGTCTTTGCCTCTGAAGTAACATCAGTACATCTGGACTTTCAAAACTTAAAATCTATACCATCATCTTCAAAAAATGTCATGAATTTGTTGAAATCCATGTAATTAATCCTCTTCTTTAGCCAGAAATGGATTTTGATTCATAATTTTCATCACCTTTCAGGTTTGGAATATTTGTATCTCACTAGCATCTGAATGGAGATTTTGCAAAACAGCTACAACTAATATTAGGAAGATTACAATCCAAAGTTTATTTCAAATTGTGTACAAAATCTCCAACCCCCAACCTATTGCTATTAGAACATCTGAATAAAATAGCATTGTAAATTAAATAGAAAGTCAATATCACGCACAATATAACAAAGGTATTAAGATATTCGGGTTTGTTCCCCCTCCCCGAAGAATTATATTTCTCAGAAAACTTCTCTGCTTCCTCTTCAGTTTCTAAGTAATTTATGGAAATAGAATTGGAGAAAGAATCATGATTTTATCTTCATTTCATCCTCTAGATCCTGCTTGCCACTATAAATACATAGTATGAATTTGTACTGTAGCTCTCAAACTGGACACATTTTCACACGTTCCTTGTGTGAAATAAAATTGAAAACATGCATGCTAAGCAAATTCCAAACCATGATTCTACTTGCGTTAAAGTTTCATGTATAAACATATTCATAAAACCTGCTGCAAAGTGATCCTGGTTAGCGTTACATTGAGTGCAGAAAATCATATATTATTTGCACAGTATATTTTTATGATCTCCCATGATGTTAACCCACTGATGTAAGTTGCCAGAGTTAGTATGGTCCAGATTCCTTGAATCAAACAGTGTTACCTACTATGGCAGTGATGGCGAACCTGTGGCACATGTGCCAGAGGTGGCACTCGGAGCCCTATCTGCTGGCATGTGTGCCATCACCCCAGCCAAGTAAAAGTAAAAAAAAAATCTTTAGAGGGAGATAGGTTCCCTTCCTTCCAAGTAATGGCGGTGGCGGCTGGCCTGCGAGTAATGGGAGGGGGAGGAGGACGCCAACAGTCACGGGACCACGGACAGTCACAAGACGGTGGGGGATTGCTGGGGGATGCAGGGCATCACTTGTCAGGCACGGGTAGGTGTATGTTGCAGTGTTGGCACTTTGTGATACATAAGTGGCTTTTGGGTTGCAGTTTGGACACTTGGTCTCTAAAAGGTTCATCGTCACTGCCTAGGAAGTACAACTTTATCTCAAGGTGTCTGCCCCCTGTAATGAGTTTCCCCATGAGACCTGGGTGATTTCCACCCTGATGATATTCCAGAAGGGTTTAAAGGCCTCTCAGGTCTTGTGCTATGGCATCTGAAGCCACTTGCTGAATGTCCATGTTTTTTTTTTCTCTAGTTTTTGTTGTTGTTGCATACTTTTTTTTATTCTGATCAATGCATTGTGAGCAATCTAGCATCATTCTGGAGTTGGATAATGTTGGACCATTTCATCTTAAAAATCTCTTCATTTTACAGGACTGCGCCATAATGTTTTTCAAAACTTTTAAGCTTGGGAATTCTTGTTTCATTTAAACCATTCTGATTGATTGATCAATTAATCACTTTATTAAATTTATATGCTGCTCATTTCACTAACCAAAGTGACCCGAGTGACTAACATTTCAATTTCTACTTCAAAATATTTTATCCAGAAGAACTCACTTGTTCTAAATGTATATATATCATAGAAAAGAACTTTCAAGTGGTAAGCAACTCTGTATAACTTTGTGTTGCAATTACTTTTCTTTGTAATTTTTGCACTGAATTGCTCCGAAGCTTCTTCAGTTTGCCTCTAGGGTGAGGAAGAGAAGAAAAAACTATTTACTGTTGTCATGATTTGGGGCCCATAGTGAATCAAGTGAAATACACCACAGAGTAATATCTTAAATCCAGAAAGACAAGAGGAGACTTTCATTTACCAATTAGACAGTAGAGAATAAAGTAGATAAAAATTCAGTACTTTCTATCCTGAGAGAAGATTAAGATCATAAATGTTAATTTCCATATTTAGCTGGGGCTGCCTTCAAACTGGGCAAAAGGTGGGATGTATCTTTTATTTACTTTCAAAATATTTGAATTTATATTTTTTTCTCCTGCTGCTTTTTAGTCTGGCCCTAACTAATTTTCAGGAATTTTGGTTGCCAGCATAATGACCATATTAAGGTATTATGAAAAGGTGATTGATCTCCAGCCTCAGACCTCTGGTCCCAATCTCAGGGTAGAACGTAAATATTATAGACCTGTGCTGGAATGTCATCAAAAATATGAAAACAAGCAAACAAGAGTTATAAGACAGAAGGACCTACTCTTTGCTAGAGCTTGATGCCTACCTTCCTGCAATCCTGGTTGATGACCATATTAATTTGTTGAAAGATTAATTGAGTATCATAAAGAGCATTCTTCTCCTCTCTCTTTTCCTCTGTTGAATTTCCACAATTCTGTGTTATGATTGCACATGTAGTATGCCTATATTGCTTTTACCCTTTTCATTTGTTCAGCTACTATCTCTATTGGTATCATTATTATGATTATTATCTTTGTTATTATGATTATTATTACTTTGTTATTTTGCATGTACACTGAGGGCATATACACCAGAGACAAATTTTTTTTGTGTCCAATCACACTTGGCCAATAAAACTATTCTATTCTATTCTATTCTATTCTATTCCAGTCCAGTCCAGTCCAGTCCAGTCCAGTCCAGTCCAGTCTAGTCTAGTCTATTCTGAGAGGTGGGTTTGGTTGAGAGACAGTGACTGGTCGAAAGTCACCCAGCCAGTTTTTCACACCTAAGGTGGAACTAGAACTCACAGCCTCCTGGCTTCTAGGCCAGCACCTTAACCAGTACGCCAATGACCCACAACCGTTTGGGCACCAGGGACCAGTTTCTTGAAGAAAGGTTTTTCTGTGGACCAGAGGAGGCCTGGTTTTGTGTCCTGCCTGCATCTCGCCAATGGAGTTTGACTTGTTTCCGCGGACCGGTTGCTGGCATGCCATTGAACATTGTCTGTCCACAGACGGGGAGTTGGAGGCCCCTGCAGTATACCCATTGACTTCTGTCTGTCCATCTGCCAACTCCCTCCTTATCTCCTTCTCTACTCTTGAAGAAGAGAGAATGCGACCCGTGTTTAAATCTCGCGATCTCTTAGAAATGGAAGAAGAAATTGGAAAGAATTGGAAAAAAGTTTCACCAGCCCTCTGACCATCACAAAGCTTAGTCAAACGGTGATCGCATGATCCTGGGACACTGCAACCATCATAAATGCAAGCCAACTGCCCAGGGTCCAAATTTGGATTCCATGACCACAGGGATCAAATGCAGCAGTCACTAACAGAATAGCAGAGTTGGATGGGACCTGGTAGGTCATCTAGTCGAACCCCCTGATCAAGCAGGAGACCCTATACCATTCCAGACAAGTGACTGTCTACTCTCTTCTTGAAAGCTTCCAGTGATGAAGTCCCCACAACTTTTGAAGGCAACTACTGTTCCACTGGTTGATTCTTCTCACTGTGAGGAAATGTCTTCTTATTTCTAGTCTGAATCTCTCCTTGATCAGTTTCCATCCATTGTTCCTTGTCTGGCCTTTAAGGTGCTTTGAATAATAGATTGGCACCTCGTCCTCTTTGTGGCAGCCCCTCAGATACTGGAAGACTGCTTTCCTGTCCTCCCTTGGTCCTTCTCTTTCCTAGACTAGCCGTGCCCAGTTCCTGCAGCCGTTCTTCGTATGTTTGAACCCCCAGCCCCCTCATCATCTTTGTTGCTCTCCTCTGTGAGTGTACCAGAAAATTATAGAAATCCATGAACTAATTTGGCCAGCCATCCCAGAGGCACTTATTTATTTATTTTTATTTATTTATTTAGATTTATATACCGCCCTTCTCCCGAAGGACTCAGAGCGGTGTACAAAAAACATAAAAATTTAACATTGAACTTCTGCCAATGTCTGTCTCTGGTTAACTAAATAAAATGGAGCTGCTTCCAATTCCTTTCATTCATTCAGCCTCTATCTCCCAACTTTGAAACGGACTGGATTTTTCTTCTATCACAACTCACAGAGCAACCTGGGAGAAATAGTAGAATGAGACTGCCCCATCACTACATTTGGCCTTTTCTCTGTGTGTGTGTGTGTGTGTGTGTTCAGCATCTCCTACCACAAGCACTCAAGTGGAGGAGACATTAGCAAACTATCAAGTTAAACTGTGCATCACTTTGCAGCTATTAGGAATATTTTGCCTCTTAAGCACACACACACACACACACACACACACACACACAATAGTTGATTTATGGTGCCAGTTTGGCAGGGTAGCAGATGGAGTTCACTCCTTGTTTTGTTATCTTCTGCCCTGCCGGTAAAATCTGAGGCTCCTTCTTAAATAGCTTCTCAAATGGACACTGGATTTATCTAGGGTAGAAATACATGACTGTTGCTGAGAAACTGTGGGGAACTAGCACATCCCTGCCTGTGATTGTGGTTTCTGTGAGATGCTCAGAGGATCTTATGTAGGGTTACTAACCCTAACCATTAATTTTAAAATTGACACACACACCCCTCAGACATCAACATAGATGCCTGGAAAGTACTGGGCATGTGGTGATTTCTATCTAAAAATGTTCAGGCCGCAATTTTGTGAGGGTGCAGCCACGGTCTTTCCATTGCTAATGGGAAAACCAGTGCAAACAGCAAGAAGCTGACTATGGCCAGGATATTCTTGCTTTTGCCCCTTTTTGCATTCCTTGCTCTTCGTACGCGATCCCTGGGCTAGACTTTGAAGACAAGCCAGGAGCGACAGGAATCCAAATGTCTTTTTCTTCCTCAGGCAGGGGATGAGTAAAATGAGACAGAAAAGAAAGGAAAGGCAGACTGAGTTGCATTTTTAAAGCAGACTGCAAGGAATCTGGTTTGGGAAAAAGATAAGAACGTTCTTCATTAGACTGAGATGGAGAAGAACTACTACTGTGTTTCCCCCGAAAATAAGACCGCGTCTTATATTAATTTTGGCTCCAAAAGAGGCATTGGGGTTTATTTTCCAGTTGGGTCTTATTTTCAAGGGAAAATATGGTACTCAGTGAATACGTCTGGCTGACGATTTAAACTGGGGCTTATTTTGGGGGGTAGGGCTTCTATGATGAGCACCCTGAAAAATCAGGCTAGGGCTTATTTTCCGGTTAGGTCTTATTTTCAGGGGGAAAAGGCTATACCTGGTAAGGGATATAGAATTCCTTGACTTACGACCACAACCGAGCCCCAAATTTTCCGTTACTAAGCGAGATATGTGTTCAGTGAGTCACGACCTTTCTTGCACAGTTTGTTAAGCAAATCACTGCAGTTGTTAAGCCGGTAACACGGTCGTTAAGCGAATCTTAACTGACTTTACTTGTCAGAAGGTCACCAAATGGAGATCATGTGACCCCGGGAACACCTAATCCTAACCCTAGCCCTAACCCATTGCTAAGCATCTGAATTTTGATCCCCTGGCTATGGGGAAGCTGCAACTGCCATTAAGTGTGAAAAACGGTCCTACCTTGCTATTTTTTTTCCCAGTGCCATTGTAACTTGGAATGGTCGCTAAAGGAACTGTTGTAAGTCGAGGAATGCCTATACTCATTTTCTTAACTTTACAAAGAGTTGGTGAGTAGAGATAACTTGGCTTGCATATACCATGTTTCCCCGAAAATAAGATCGAGTTTTAATATATTAATTTTTGGTCCTAAAGAGGCATTAGGGCTTCTTTTCCTGGCTAGGTCTTATTTTGGGGGAAATACGGTACTCAATGCGTCTGTCTAGCTGACAATCTTAACTGAGGCTTATTTTTGAAGCAGGGCTAGGGCTTATATTCTGGTTAGGTCTTATTTTCAGGGAAACAGGGTAGTTTCTAACACCAGCTTCAGTAATATGCCAAAAGTAGAATCCTCTGAGAAGATGGGAATCTTTCCCCAACTCCCTGGAGCTCTCTCTTTTTTTGATCAAGCCCTTCAAACTTCAACCCTTCTCAACCAGCGTCCAAGATCTTATTTTCTCAGGATTTACTTCTAACGCCTTTTCGGTTTGACCAGCACCATCGCTAGAGTTGGGGAAACGCCAACAAAAGTTCCCCCAACCTGCAAAATAATTCAACAGTGTTGAATGGATTTTTTTTTAAAAAAGGCTAAGAATTTGAGGAAAATATAAATGGCGGAGTAGATTAAAATAGCAGAATTGGAAATGAATGGGTAGAAGTAAACTATATAAAATTGAAAACAACAAACTGGTAGATTCTTGGGGACGGCCTCAAATAAGGAACTAAACACCGGAGTAGAAGAATAGGAATGAAAAGAGGAAAGAAAAGTTGAGGAAGAGAAATAGGAAAGAAGGAATGTGGAAAATAAGAGGAAGAAAGATAAATGGAGAGAATGAAGAGGAGAAGGAAAAATAAAGTTTATAGAGAGAAATTAAGTAGTCGAGAGGAATAAAATAGAAAGAGAAAAGGAATTGGTGTGTGGGGAGGAAGAGTGGATGGAGATTGGGAAGGAGAAATAAGAGGCTAGGGAATGGAGAAGAAATGGAGAAAAAGGGGGAAGAGGAAAAGGAAGTGAGAAGGTAAGAGGAAGAAGGAAGGAAAAGAAGAAGGATAAGGAGAAGAGAAAGGGTATAAGAGAGTACCTATATTTGAGGTCTGAAACCAAGTAAAAAAGTTGGTATGTTTGTAGTTAAATAAATATTGTCAAATGTAAAATTACGAGGACATAAATTAGTGGCTTGGTTATAAATGTATATTTGCATTTGAAGTAAATACCAAAATTGGGTATGCCTGTTTCCCTGCCACCCAAAAAGGATTTACTTCTAACGCCTTTTCTGTTAGACCAATGCCGAGTTGGGGAAACTCGGAGCAAAAGTTCCCCCAACCTGCAAAAGAATTCAACAGCGGTTCGGACACGACTATTAGGAGGTGTTAGATAAGGGAGCAAATACAAAGCAATGGTTCAGACATGGAGAAGGTGAAGAAAAGCCAGAGTCTTGAAAAGGGAATTTGCTTCACAGTCACCACGGTGGTCTTTAAATCCTAGGACAAACCATGTTTTAAAAAATATTAAAGTGACAGCCCGAGGTTCAAAATGCAGATTTTTGCTTCCCAAACCCAGATAGGGGGAGGGGGGGAATGATGCCCTGGTCTAAGGTGGACATACCCCTACAGAGGCGGAAGAGAACCGGTGGCATCTCCTCTGATTCTCAATTCAGCACATCAACATTTGGTAACTCGAAGTTGACTCCATACCTTGTCTCCCCGGTCCAGCTGGACAGAAATATCAGCCAAGCTGAGACCAGAACGATAGATTCCCACTTGCTAATCCACCCTTGCCTGAATCGGACAAAGGGTCAAAGAGATCAGATGATGAACGATTGCCACCAAAATGGAGTGACACGGGTTGGTCCTCCTCCTCCTCTAATTCTTCCGTCCCATCTCCAAAGGTGGAGCTCCTTACCAGACATGGCAGAAGAAACGGCGAAGTTCTCAAGATCTTCTCCTGCACTGACGCTCAGAGCTTCAAATCCATTTTGGATCCAGCTCCCAACTGCACACTTTTCCCTAGCAGTTCTCCTCTTTTGCTCTCCTCTGGGGCTGATGCATCTGAGGTGGTGGTAGTGGTGGTAGCAGGAGCGCTAGTAGATGGAGCTTCTTCTTAGTTGTATGAGCTCTGGTCCCCCACACCTTCCTCCAGGTTTAGAGTACTTGCAATGAGAGAGGCGAAAGCTGCAAGAACTCAATTTGTTCTCTGCCAGCTTCCAGCTGTTGAATAACCAGCTCCTCCTCCTGGTCATAACCGAATCTCCTTAATGTTTCAGAAGCTGCCAAGTCCTGCTGTCTAGGAAGGAGGAGGTTAACAAGTGGGCTCAGCTGGGGAGGTGCCACCTCTTCCTTCCTGGAAAGAAAAACATGGGGAAAAGTCAAGTCTTATACTTAGGCAAGAAGAACCAAATGGACACATACAGATTAGGTGAAATCTGGCTTAGTAGCAGTGACTGGGAGAAGGACCCAGGTACCGTCATCAGTGCTAGAAGAGTTAGCGGTTGGAAGAGGAGGGGGAGGAAGAATATGTATACAGATGAGGTGAGACCTGGCTTAACAGCAGTCACTGTGAGAGGAATTCTGGGAGTCCTAGTGGACAATTGATAAAATATGAGTCAATGGTGTGTGGCGGCAGATTAGAAACCCAACACAACCCTAAACTGCATCAACAGAGGGATCGAATCAAGATCATGTGAGGTGCTCATACCACTCTATTAAGCCCGAGGGAGACCCCACCTGGAATCCTGTATCCAGTTTTGGTCACCATACTATAAAAAAAGATGTTGAGACCCTAGAAAGAGGGCAGAGAAGAGCAACACCGATGATGAGGGGGCTGGAGGCCGAAACATACGAAGAAGGGCTGCAAGAATCGGGCAGGACTAGTCTAGTGAAGAGAAGGACCGGGGGGGACAGGATAACAGCGTCCCAATATTTGAGGGGCTGCCACAAAGAGGAGGGGGCCACGCTATTCTCCAAAGCGCCTGAAGGCCAAACAAGGAACAAGGGATGGAAACTGATCCAGGAGAGATTCAACCTAGAAACAAGAAGGAATTTCCTGACAGGGAGAGCAATCAACCAGTGGAACAGAATTTGCCTTTGGAGATGGTGGGTGTTTCACCACTGGAGGCTTTCAAGAAGAGACTGGACATTCACTTGTCAAAAAATGGCATAGGGTCTCCTGCTTGAGGAGGGGGCTGGACTGGATGACCTACAAGGTCCCTTCTGACTTTACTGTTCTGTTCTGTCCTGTAACCTGTCTGCAGGGAGACACAGGGAGGCCCAATGTCCCAACATCTCTGATCCGCTCCTCCAATCCCACTTTGGAACTGCTCCTCAATGCGGAGACCCCCAGATCCTCCCACCTCTATGCATGGATGCTTCTTTATTCCAAAAATGTTTTGACTGCTCCAGGCACGGGCTTCTCTCCCTGGCATCTGCTGCCCTTTTCGCCATTGCCCCAAATTGAGAGGGTGTGTGTGTCTGTCTGCATTCAACTGCTTTTTCTCCATAGCTTTTAACACCCCCCTCCTTTGTTCTCTTTCCTCTTTTCTCTCTCTCTCTCTCCTCCCCTTCTTGCTCTAATCTGATGAAACACGAAGGATTATCTCCTATGTGGCCAGGCTCCATTTTGTTCCCTCGCAGTCTGTCGGTGTGTGTGTGTGTGTGTGTGTGTGGTTTGGGGAGGAGTGGGTTAAAGAAGCATTAAGAGAGGGCATGGGGTCTTCCCTGCCACCGACAAGGAGCGGACCATGTCCTCTTCTCTGATCTTGTTTGGTTGCGTCCTTCAAGCTTCCTTCCCCGAAGAAAAATTCCCACGGGAAGTTGAAAACTCTCTCGAGGCTGTGTGGGTTTTCTCTCTGAATCCCGTGCATCCTTCTAGAAAACTCCCTTCTCCAATCCTGATGTGAAATCTGACGGCCGTGGAAGGGAGGTGAGTTATCTTTGCAGAATGTCGTTCTTTCTTCTCCTACTGTTGTCCGCAGCCTTGGTTTAGAAGCTGGTCTTTGGGGGCAAGGAACAAAAAGGGGTGATTGGTTAAAATCTGAAAACCAACAGGAGGACCAGAGACAGGAAACCAGATCAAACAGCTGGAGCAATAATCCAGTTTCCTTCTAGAGAAAGCAAGAGGATTACTCCAATCGGTAGCTACAGAAATACACTCAAATCCATAATTCTGAAAGCATCTTTCATTTTCCCGTGATTTTTCCCCCTCTTCCCTATCTCCTGCTTCTGGAGGATTTTTTTTTTAGGAAAGCGTTTGCTCAGGCTGTATTTGTATATGCCCACATCCCATCCTTCTAACGGACGTGACCGAAAAATAACTTGATGGTTTTTTGAAGGTATACTTGATATCTTTGCTCTGCGTGTTCCAGATTAAGATAGAAGGAAGACGGGTTCTCAGATTGAGTTGATGACTCCTACTATAGACTTCTAGTATATACCCACGTCCAATTCTTCTAACGGACGTGATAGAAAAATAACCTAATGGTTATTTGAAGGGAAGGTGAATGTATGTTTGATACCTTTGCTCTACTCATTCCAGATTTAAGATAGAAAACCAATTCTCAGATTGAGTTGTTGACTTCTAGAACCTGGGCTTAGTTGACGTTTGTGCATCTCGTAATGATTTTTGAGTTTCCAGTCGCTGCTTGAATGTTTTAGAGATATAGATAGGATCTTCTTGTTCTCCACTGAAATACAAGGAGGAAGCAGATTAATTTTATTGCTCTTTCATGGTCTAATTGCATCCTCTTTAGAGACTGATCTATTTATTTATTTATTTATTTATTTAGATTTATTGCCTATAACTCAGTTCTGTAATTAACTGAAAGAAAACCAGCTACTTAGGCTTTCCATTAATCCTTAGTTATAGCCATGAAAAAAATGAGAGATAGGTCTGTTCTTAACTGAGATCACAGCCCGAGCAGATAAACGCATTTTGATGGATGCACACAAACAACGATTAATTTAAAGTTGATCAAATTAAAGGATGCTGGCAGATTTGAAACACCAGAAAATTAGATGGATGAATTGACTGACACGTTAGGTTCTTTCTTTCTTTCTCTACCAGAAAAAAAACATATTGACAAATGTATGTTTATTGATCGGAGTTTGTACTCTTTTCCTTTTAACTGGGCCTGTTCAACGGTGGTACTAAATGTGAATCTAGAAATGGAACATATCTGCCTGAAACAGATAAAACGATAGGTAAAAAAAGAGATTATAATAATGTTAGCCAAGTGGTGGGTGGAATTGCAGACCATTGGAATTTTCCAATAGAAAAGTGAAGCTCAGGATTGAGATAAATGAAATATCATGCTATTTGTGAAGAATTAAATAAAAACAGTAAGGGAGCACATGGTGTTTTTAAAGGCAGGGAAATGCGATGAGTTTAACAACATACAAGGGAGGTATTTGAAAAACAGAACATGGGAAATTTCTCCATCGAATTTTTAATTTCTTTTGTGCAATGCAGAATTGGGATTTTCTAGAACATGTCAACAATTAAAGAGGACGTATGCAGGAATGTGTAGAATTAAACAGGAGGCATATATATTCAAGGAAAGGCACCTTGGAGATCAATTTGATTTCTCTTTATCTGGTATCTTGAGATTATAAGAGAATATTTGGAAATACCTGTGCCTGGAACGTGCTGGATATTTTTGCAAATTTTCAAAAACTCGGTCAAGATAAAAGAAGAGAGAGCCTTGAGGTTTCTTTAATCAACCACCATTTTTTTAAAGGGATCTTTTCCTTTGTTGGACTGTGCAATTCATTCTTATTCTATTTTAAGTCC